>OY829499.1:7381143-7386085 GCA_963691745.1 Ditula angustiorana | reverse complement strand
CGCCATGACCCCCTCCCCTCTTCCCTCTGCGTACCCGCAGAATTCCTTTAGGGCGGTGACTGCATCCAGCGTCGACCGCCCCGCGCGGAACCCGAACTGTTGGTCCGAGAGACCCGGCCCAACCTGGACGAGGTGGCTCTGGACGCGGGAGGCAATAATGCGCTCCAGCATCTTGCCCACCTCGTCCAAAAGCACTATGGGCCTGTAGGCCGAAGGAGAGTCCGCGGGTCGGCCCTCCTTCGCCAACAGGCAGAGCCTCCCCTGCTTCCACACGCCGGGGAACCGCCCAGCCGCCAGACAGTCGTCATACAACTGCCTGAGGCGGCTCCCCAAATGCTTCAACGCTATAGGAAGGACTTTGCCCGGGACCCCATCTGGTCCCGGTGCCTTCTTGCACCTGCGCAAGCGGTCCACTGCCCCCACCATTTCGTCATCTGTGACGGGTGGGGGGGCTTCCTGAAGCTCCTCTTCTACCGCTCCCAGCGGCGGCGCCATCCTCGGGACCGATACCCTTGGCGGTCCCGGGAAGAGCCCGGCTACTACCCGCTGCAGCAGCTCCGGCTCTAGCGACTCGATGGGGGGGGCGGTCCGCATCTTGTTGCGAACGATGCGGTATGGGCGCCCCCACGGGTCGCTATCCAGGGTGGCCAAGAACTCCTCGTGCGCGGAGTCCTTGGCCTTGGCGATGGCCCCCTGGAGAGCCGCTTTTGCCTCTCGGAGGACCTGGTAGTAGTGGTCCTCCTCGGCTTGGGTGTGGGCCCTCCTCCTACGGCACCGCTGGTATGCCCGCCTTGCGCGTACACTGGTGGCGCGGAGGTCCGCAAGCTCCTCCGACCACCAGTACACTTGCTTTTTGGCGGACAGCCGCCGCGCCCGAGGCATCGAGGCGTCACACACCTCGGTGAGTGACGCCCGAAATTCCCTCGCCCTCTCGTTAACGTCTCCGCCGGCGGGCGGGGACGACCACCTGACCCGGATCATGGCAGCCTCCTCTGCCAATTCCGGGTCCAGTTTGGTCAGGGTCCATCTTGGGAAACCCTGACCGGCCCGAGGTTGCACCCCAGGGGACGAGGACGCGGATACCCTACACCGGATGTACCGGTGGTCGGAGAGGGTCTCCGCGTCTTCCAGGACGCGCCAGTCCTGGATGCGCGCGGCGATGGCAGGGGTCGCGAACGTTAGGTCCACGATAGACCCCCCCTGCCGCCGCACGCATGTTTGCACCGTCCCCCGGTTAACGAGTGCGAGGCCGGCCATGGCCGCCCAGCCCTCTACCTCCGTCCCCCTAGCGTCGGTGATGGGGGAACCCCACGCGCCGCTTTTCGCGTTCAAATCCCCCATCACCAAGACCGGCATTGGTGCCGCCCTCCCTATGACCAACCCCAGCTCCCTGAGGAAGGCCTCAAATGCCCTCAGGGGCCTGTTTGGGGAGAAATATACTCCTACGAGCAGTATTTCTCCCCACTTGGCCGCGACGAATCCTTGCCCCCTCTCCTTTATGGAGAGGCGGGGGGATTCGCCGAGCGCCGGCACCACCACTGCCACCGAGCCGTCCACGTCCCCAGCCCAATTTGATTGGGGGGAGACGAAGTACGGCTCGGCGACCACCGTCGCGTCGACGCCCCACTCCGCCATGGACTGCATCAGCAGATCCTGGGCGCGGGCGGAGTGGTTGGCGTTCGTCTGGAGGAGCTCAAGTGGACGTGCTGGCATTGGCGGTGTCCATGAGCCCCTCCGGTGCCGTCTGGCCTACACTCGCTGGTTTGGGGGCCGGGGTCTGGGCGGCCACTCTTCCTCTTGTTGGTGGGGGGGTGCACTTCTCGCCCCCCATCACGTGCCCCGCAGGGCGGCCGAGTCGGGTGCACAGCGCGCACTTAGGGTCCGCTGTGCAGCCCGATGACCTGTGTCCCTCCACGCCGCACCGGAAGCAGAGGTTGCTTCGGTCGGCAGTGGACGGGCACAGCGCCCTCGTATGCCCTGTCCCCATGCACTTGTAGCAGCGCATGGGGAGGGGCTCCAGCGCCTGGACCCGCGCTGCAGACCAGCCGACCAGGAGCCGACCGGCCTGGATGATAGCCTTGGCGGCGGCCACCGGGCATCTGGCCAGAACAGAGCCCGTCCCCGCGGGCCCCATCCTAATGGTGCCCACTCTGACGCTGTCCGGGGGGCACCCCCCCTTCTCGACGATCGCCTGGCGGACGGACTCCGGCTCCGCCGACTCGTCCAGGCCGGAGATGCGCAGGTCGGCGCATTTGGTCGGTCGGGTAATCTCCGCCGACTCCCCGACCAACTCCTGCAACCTGATCGCGAGGGCGTCCGCGGTTTTGGCGCTGTTGGCGCCGCCCACCTCGATCAGCCGCCCCCCGGTGGCCGATAGCCGGACCTTAAGATGGTCCAGCTCCAGATCCGCCAACTTTATGTTGGCGGTGGCCCGGTCCATGACCGCCTTGTATGAGTCCTTGGACTCTGACCTCAGCGTGATTACCACAGCTGAGGTCTTTGGGGCGGTCAATTTCGGGCCGGCCACTTTATTCGCCACTGCCTGGGGGGCGGGGGCTGTCGTCGATTTTTTGGGGGCCTTTTTGGCCCCCCTCCGTACCACCTCTGTCCACGACGGGGCTGAGGCTGGCGCTGCCTCCTCGGGAGGTGCCGGCGCGTCTGTCGCAGGCCCACGCTGTGCGGGGGCCGACTTGGCCGGGGCTGGTTTGGCCGGGGCCGGCTTGGCCGGGGCCGGCTTGGCCGGGGTCGGCTTGGCCGGGGTCGGCTTGGCCTGTGCCGGCTTGGCCTGGGCCGGTTTGGTCGGCTTGATCGCGGGCTTAGCGGGTGCCACCTTCGCGGGCCTGGCTCGCGATGGGCCCGGGGACGGCTCATCAGCTGGACGTCCTGCAGCCGCGTCCCTCCTTCTATCCGCCGCCAGCGGGGGGCGAAGGATAGGCTCGACTGGGAGGCGCCTCTCCATTTCCCCAAGCCGGACGTTGATCATCTCCCCGAGGGAGACGAACAGGTCCCGCTTGAGGTCCCCCAGCGCCTCGACCAGGCCTTCCGGGAGACGTTCCCCTGCAGGGGGAGCCGGCTTCTCTACCGCTCGTGAGGAGTAGGCGGTGCGGAGAGCCTTTGTCTCCCTTTCTAGAAGGGCCAGTTGCCTTCGCATCCGCTCATTGTCGGCTTTGAGCCGGCGGATCTCCTCCCCCTCCGTGTTTGATTGGAGGACGTCCATTGCCCCCATCATTTTCTTGCAGGCCGAATTAATTCGGCCCCAGACAGTCCCCTTTATGTTGCCGCATTTGCCGGCTTCCGCCAATACGGCGAATGCGGCGTTGCGGGCAACCTCGATGGGGTCTCCCTCCTCGACCTCCTCGACCTCTTCCTCATCCGAGCTGGGCTCGGGTTCGGGCGCGATCTCGGCCTTCTCGGCCCCCCTCTTGTTGCCCTTTTTCCCGGCACCGGACCTCGTGCCAAGCGCGGGAGATTCAAGGCGGTACGCCGAAACCTTGTCCACCCCGTCCTCGAGCTCCCGGAATTTGAGGTCACGAAGAAGGACCCTTGCTTCCGAGAATCCCAAATGGGACCCGATGGCAGGGGATTTCCCGCCCCTGCGCGCCGTATTCACTTTCGGCCCAAGCTCGGGCCTCGGGTTGTAGTCGGACTCGACTAATGCCCTCTTCGAAGGTCCGGAGACGTTCTCCATCCCCTCGACCACCTCCTTGACCTCGACCTCAACCTCGACTTCGACCTCGCGCTCCGAGTTCGAAGACCTCAGGACGTTCGACATTTTGCTGTCTCTCCACCCCAGAGACAGGCTTTCAAAACGGTGGGCAGTAGCCCACTTTCCTACCACAGAGCTTTCCCCAGGTCCCAGTGCGAGTGGTTCCCGAGATACAGCAGTTTAAAGTTCGGACCGGTCAAGTCCGAACTTTTTTAAGCGGACCGGAACCCCCGAATTCGACCTTCGATGTCGACTAACTCCACAACCGTAACCCCCACAGAGATGCGCAAGGTGCCAAAAGGTGGCCCCTTAGACCCCCCACGCACTCCCGTTGTCCGATTGGACAGTTTTCCCCTTATTTTTCTGTGATAAATTTTCCAAGAAAATTTTTCACAGAAAAACGAAAAATGCGGCGCCTAGAAAGACCGATGAGCAATCCACTAAAAACTTTCTATCTCCCGAACGGGATGTCCGGGAGACAAAAATCCAAAGAGGATCGCTAGCCCTACTAAGTGCGCAAATTACCCACTTAAAAGACTTTCAAAAAAGAGAGACCAACAAATTTTTGGAAATTTTTCAAAAATTTCGGGCAAGTTGTGTTATCTGGAATTCCAGAGTGGAATTCCAGCCGAACTTCAAAAATTCGGGCCTCCGAAACTAACGGTGCTAGAAGAGCACCGTTGAGGCAAAGAATTTAGCACAACAAACGAACTCCCCGAATGCGTTGAAAGATTCCCAAAAAACCAGACCACAAAAAAGTTATAACGATTTTTTGGTCGACTGCCGACCAGGATCAAAGCGCCGATTTGTATGGAGAACTTTACCAAGTTATCCTATAAAAATCGACACTTTTTCACCTCCCGCTGAGAGGTCCCTATGGGACTTATAGAGGGGGCCGACGCGTCGTAAAACGCGTTTTCCGAGCCTCTATAAGGCCAAAAAGAAAGAATGCAAAGTCCTTAAGGGACTTTGCAGACAAAGGACGAAAAACAAGAATTACCAACTTATGGTTGGTAATTTACTGCGCCTTAGAAAATGCGACGAGCAACGCACGGGTTTTCGACAACTCCCGGACAGAAGGTCCGATCGTAGCCAAACAAAAACCCGAGTGTAGTACTCGTCAGGCGTGGCTAGAAGAGCCCAAAAAATGGAAGCTACGTTAAAAGGGGACAAAGTTATTAAGGGGGGAAAAGCAAAAGTTTACAATAAAAAGCAAAAGTTAGCAAAATCTAAAAA
>OY829499.1:5649142-5893443 GCA_963691745.1 Ditula angustiorana | reverse complement strand
TGCCATGAAATATTATGAAATAATTAAAGCTAAATCTACGATTCTTAAAGCTAATAACAATCAGAAGGTGCTTAAAGCTTTCATCAGGAATCAAATTTAAAATTACTCATTTATGTGGGTCAACAGATAATTGACAATATTTCCAGAACACCCTATAGTAAATAAAGACAGACACAAAAAAAAATCTTGATAGTATAAAATTCATCCATACAACTAAACACCTTCCTATTTTATAAAAAAAATATTCTAGCACCATTACTATGGCGTTCTACGGAGAGCCATTGAAAAAAAGATTTATTGATACCATTATTAAAATCGCCATCCACTTATAGACGCGTAGCGCTGGGTTTTGAGGTTTCAAAAATACTAATGTTAGCTTTTTTTCGTATATAGTTTCTTGACCATTTACTTAACCTAACACATGAGTTTGTGTCAGTTTAGGGTTGTGCATAAGTAGTAATTCAGGTTTTTGTCTTTTCTAACAATATCGGATGAAAAGAAAATTAGAGATGAAAATTTTACTTTCATGATGATGACGAAGTTGTAACTGACGTACATGAGCCTTTTGTGTCATCTCTGTCAATGGAAATACAGTTATTTAGCCACTACCTAAGATGTCGCCTTAGTAGCTCTAAAAGAATATTACAATTGGTCAAATAAGTGTTAGATGTTTTAGGTCAATGATATCTGTTGTACAAAGTATTCTGTGTCGAATTCACCCATGGTATTTCTAGCTACTTATTTTTTTTTGTAAAATACCCTGTAAAAGTCACAAAAGAAAATTCAAGTTATTAGAGTTTATGTCTTTATTATTATTACGGTGTAACGAAACACTATTCACAGTTTGTGTCGTTTTTATTCATGAAATATTATTATTAAGATACAGTTGAAAGACGAAAACTTTTTAGCGCGAAGGACGGAGAAAGCATACACGCGCGGGGAACGGGGGGCGGGGTGCGGCGAGGCCGCGTGCCTGCTGTTAGTTTACATTCGATTGCGAGTTGCGACAAGTGCGAAGTAGTCTATGTGCGAAGTGCAATGTGGCCGCGTTGTGAATATGAAGCTGTGAAATACCAAAATGGAAGATGAAAGCAATAAATGTGTTGTATGTGGGCTCGTACTGGACGTAAATACTGTGATAGTTAAAGAAAAAGGAATATTAAAGTTCATCAAATCGAGCGTTGCAAGGGATGACGGAAAAGTTGACTGTTTTAAGGACCGTGCCGAAATCAAACTCCATAAAACTTGCCGAAATACGTATAACAATGACAAGTGTATTGAAGCGGCAAAGAAAAGAAAAAAGAAAGAAGCGTCACAGCAATCGATCAACGAGTGCGAGTTCGACTTTCAAAACAAGTGCTTGTTTTGTAATAAGGATGCTTCTTTACAATTTGAACTTCAGCAAAACAAGTATACGTCATGTAGAAAAGTATCAATAGGTCAAGTACAGAGGTTGGAGACGCAAAATTCCATACTTAAGGCATGCACCACACATGATGATGATTGGAGTCGCCAAGTAAGTTAAACCTATTATAGTTATTAATATTATTATACTCACATTATACTTAACTTATTTATTACGCAAATACCTTTACACTTTGAACCTTGTACCGTGCGTCAGTGTAAAGATTGCTGACCATATCTTCCTGGCAGAGGCGGCTCGTGACTTTTATTTATGGGTGTTCACAAAAAAATACATGCAGAGAAAAATTTGCTTACCATTTATTTTATTTGTATAAAAAATCCATTCGCCGGTCTTTTCACCGAGCGAAGACCTCTATAACTTTTTTGTGAAAGTCGGACAAAGAATGAATTAAACGATTTTCTACGCCACCAACCACACATCCAAGGTGTTTTCAAATATTGTTCAGTTTTAAACACACGCGTAAAATGTTTAGTTTTCGTACCACAATTTTGAGTAAGCGTAATTTCAGGCCGTGGTTGCCCTTTTATTTTTAGTTTAAGTCGCATTTCTAAAGTCTTTTCAGAATTTTTTATAAGGCGTACACTGTATTGTTCCATTTTGAACACAAATAACGCACACAAACTATTGTTTAATCCTTATTTACACCAACATTTTCAAAACTGCCGTATTTGAGCGAAAAGTGACCGGCGAGCAACGCGACTTTTGTTTGTTTACATAAGATCGGCAACAGCGCATAATTGGGATGTTGACTAAAAAATAATAATTAGTCCATCTTTTAGAACGCCAGAAAATAGTAGATACGTATTTTTTCTTTTGCTTCTAAAACTTAAAATAACAAAGTTACAGAGCGGCGAAAGTTCGCGCTACGTCATTATATCGTAAAATTTTTACGAAAGAGTGACGTCACGAGCCCCTACTCCTGAATTTGAATGTGCTGTATCTTTGTCAATATTATTCGTATGAAAAAATACGTATCGAGTATTTTTCTATAATCTAACTGACGGACTAATTAGAATCTTGTTGTTGTAACCCAGGAGACATCCCTATTGCCTAGCGCTAAGGCCTACGGTAGCGCCACCGTTTCGCCTAGCCACCACTTCGATCTGGCAACGTCGCGCATGAGCGGCGCTCCAGATTAGGCTAATTCCTCATACAAAATCTGTTGTTTCACGTGCCGCACCGTGTCGACGTTTCTCTTTCGCACTCATTGAATTCAGTACTAGGCATTGTACAGAACTTTGTTTCATAGGAGCGCAATCGCTGGCGCTCCACTCGCTAGAATTTGACACCAAATCTTACGCTATAAAGAACATTTCAACTTTGCATATGTACGCAGGTACTTAATTGTTTCTAGTAAATTGCTATTATGAGTGCAATTATAAAAAAACATATTATAAATAATGTTATGTAGGTTAAAAATATTTTAGTCATTTTGTACCTCCCTACCAAATTTTTATGGGAGTGCACTGCACCAGCGCTCCTTAGAACGAGCCGCCTCTGCTTCCTGGTTATTTAGTAATAAGTTAGTAGGTATAGTCGACCAAGTACTTGCTTGACCACTTTTGAACGTTATTCCTTTGTAATACGGTCGAAAAGTGGTCAAGCAATTTCTTGGTCAACTATACATACTTGTAGGTACTTTAATAGATACCTACGTTCTGTACTAATTACGAGTGGATTTGAAGATTTTAAACAACTTCGTAAGAGATTTATAAGATCCCACATTTGACACATAACAACAACCATATAACGTATGCATTATTCATTGAAGTAATAAATAAAATATTCAATCAGTTTTTGAGCTTCATAGATATTCAAAAACTTTATATATGTGTATGCTTTTTTGAGGTGCAACTAAGTAGTTATTACATTTATTTCTATTGTAATAATTGAGTACATATAATAATAATAATACCAAAAATTCAAAACGCAAACAGTTGCATACTAAATCTTTTTTTTAACTTAGTGTAGTCACCAAGCTTTTCGTTTCAATTCAGATGTCATGTTTGTATATTTATATATACTAGCTGTGCCCGCGACTTCGTCCGCGTGGGATAGTGTCTTTGGGTAGCATTTTTAATTATTTAGGCTAATTATTTTGCAAATAAGACTTACGTATAAATACTTTAATGAGCTATATCACGTGTCTGCCCGTTGGGGTAAGCACACTTAGTCATATTTCCCCACCTACACCGCGCCGTACCACGCCACACTCCGATCCCCCCCACCACCACGCGGCTGCACAGTTTCAAATTTTGTAATGACTCCGTAAATATTACATCAGAATAGCTCTAATATTTTGTCTCGTATCGCAAACTTATAAAACATTCAAACATAAAATACAAACTTTCATCCCCGATTCTCTATAGTTATTTTACATTCTTGGGGAAAACTTACAAACTTTGAATGTTATATTTATTTATATCTAACCAACAGCCTAAAAAATTAGTTTCAAGCTTCTAGCTCTAAAAATGACGATACTTCCATACAACTTTTCATCCCCCCTTTTAACCCCTTACAACCCTTTTTTCGCTTTAAAAAGTAGCCTATGTCCTTTCTCAGGCTCTAGACTATCTGTGTACCAAATTTCATTTAAATCGGTTTAGTGTTTTGGCGTGAAAGCGCGACAGACAGACAGACAGAGTTACTTTCGCATTTATAATATTAGTAAGGAATAAGGATAAGGATATATTAGTAAGGATTGGAGTTCTGAATGCTCTCTATTGGAGGAATCCATTATTTGGAAAAATTCTAGGTTTCGCGACACGTCTCATAATAATTATTAAATAAATGACAATAATTGACATTGACATTGATGTTTTTAAACTTGTGATCAATCCTACTTCGTCATATGTTAAGACCATGTAGGTAATATCCAGATATTATCCATGTAGGTAATATCCAGATTTGCCGCAGCAGTGCCCCCGCCAAGTCGAGCAAAAAAAAGCGGCACGGCCGTACCATCCTTTTCTCGAAGCGGTTCAGGCCATTTTCGACCCCTTATAACTTCGTTGTGGATTAAACTAGAAGCCTGTATTTTCAGTAACCAAGCAGGCATTGTATAAACACGGTATATTTAAAATTTCATTCAATTTGAACCTGTAGTTTAAGAATTATAACTAGTCAAATTTTCTAAATTTGACACTGACTGACTGACCGATCATCAAAAGTTTAAAGCACTTCTAGTAGACATAGAAGCTTCAAATTTAGAAAACAATTAAATAAAAAAAAATTGCATTTCTGTCCCGTTTTATAAACACACCAACTGCATAAATAACTTTGTAATCCCATACAATATATAGGATAAACAAAGTTAACATTTGCAGTGAATGAATTAGTGTACCTGTATATGTATGAATTTAAAATATCGAATGCGAGCGCGGAGCTCGCACGTGTGAATGCGAGCGCGACTCGCATATTATGTGAATGCGAGCGCATTCACGTGTGCGATTCGCGCTCGCATTCACGTTTGCGAGTCGCGCCCGCATTCACGTGTGCGAGTCGCGCTCGCATTCACATGTGCGAGTCGCGCTCGCATTCACGTATGCGAGCGCCGCGCTCGCTTTTACTTGTGCGAGTCGCGCTTGCTTTCACGTGTGCGAGCGCCGCGTTCGCATTCTCATGTGCGAGCGCCGCGCTCGTATTCGATATTTTAAATTCATACATTTTACAGGTACACTAATTCATTCACTGCAAATGTTAACTTTGTTAATCTTATACATTATATGGGATTACAAAGTTATTTATGCAGTTACTGTGTTTAGAAAACGGGACAGAAAGAGCAAAATATTTAGGTTTTTCCTTGATTTATAGACTAAGCACTAATTGTATTCTAAATTTGAAGCTTCTATGTCTACTAGAAGTGCTTTAAACTTTTGATGATCGGTCAGTCAGTCAGTGACAAATTAAGAAAATTTGACTGGTTATAATTCTTAAACTACTGGTTCAAATTGAATGAAATTTGAAATATTCCGCGTTTATACAATGCCTGCTTGGTTACTGAAAATACAGACTTCTAGTTTAACCCACTACGAAGTTATAGGGGGTCGAAAATGTCCTGAACTGCTTCGAGAAAAGGATGGTACGGCTGAATAAACCAACCGATTTGAAATGTCATCAATCTCACAACTTTTTACGGTAGAAGAACTGAGTTGCGAGACTTGGTTTTGTTTACAAGTTTTGTTTTTGATGGCTTAATTTATTATTTTATCTTATCTGAAAAGATTACTTAAATAACTTGTCCTATCACTAATCTGCCACGAGTAGCCAATGGGTATAAACAAAGAAAAAATAGGGTAATGGCAGGACTCCAACCTGCAACCTCAGCATTCCATGCCTTGCGTTACAAAAATTCGAAACTAAATTTCGATTACAAAAGTTTTTAAGACAGAGATCTCTCTACATCTAGAAAACTTTTTGTTAAATAACGTACATACGTTTTTATATTTTTTATCGTTACAGCTGTAAATAATAATGTTATTTGTTTTTCACAGGTATTGACGCGGATTGACAAAGTGAATATTTTGGAAAAAAAAGCAAGATATCATTACAGCTGCTACAGTAAATTTTGTCACTCTTATCGAGCAGCTGGGGTCAAGCGTGGACGTCTACAGTCACAAGCTAGTGAATTTGCTATGGATCAAGTTTTCGAGTTCATCGAAGGTAATCAGGAAGATTGTCAATTTTCTTTGTCCGATATAAGAGAAGCTTTAACTAGTGTCACTTTGCCTAGTGACGCAATGATCAAATACCATTTAAAGCAAAGGTATGGGGATAAAGTTCTTATTACATCTGGGAATCCATCTATTATATGTTTTCTAGAAAACTGCCATGAAATCATTCAAAATAGTTGGTACGAGAAACGTGAAAAAAACAATGAGTTGGAAAAATTGAGGATTGTTGAGATGGCTGGTAAAATAATACTACAGGACATAAAATCACGCCCATACGAAACAGATATGTATCCACCTCCTAATACTTTTTTTAACTCTGTAAAAAATGATTGCCCAGACAGCTTGGTATTATTATTAAAAACCATTATTATGAATAATAATAAGAAAAATAATCAACTTCTTGAACGGAAATGCCTTTCGATTGCACATTCTGTGATTAGTGCTGTCCGACCACGAAGTTTTAGATCACCAATATTACTGGGACTAGGGAGTCTTATTCACCACAAATATGCTTCGAGATATTTGATAGACTTGCTTAGTTCCTTAGGATTTTGCATGAACTATGACGAAATTCTAAAGTTTGAAGTATCTGCAATAGCCACATATACACCAAGACAAGAGACCCCGAACTTCTCGCAATTCGTTTATGATAACGCAGATGTTAACGTTAATACGTTAGACGGAAGACATACATTTCACACTATGGGTGGCATACAATGTGTAAATCCGGTACAAACTTCAGGTTTGACTGAACAAATTCCACGACTCAAGTTTGTTCCTCAAGGATTCCTGAGACGGTTCGATCAAGTTCCTATTCAAATTTACCAAAAACCAACAAAATCTGGTTTGAATGATATCATTTACGAAGCACAAGTAATTGAAGAAGAATTTGAATTATCCTTGACTGATTTGATTTGGCTGTACGGCAAATCACAAGAGACGTCGGATGTTCCAGGTTGGCACAGCTTTATGATAGCAACTCATAAAGATGAGGTCCATTTTGAGCACCTTAATGAAGTTAAGCCACTTCCATTTATAAATGCACCAGCATCTAACTACAACACTATACTTTCTGCTTTATGTTACGCAGCTGAGCAATGTCGGAAGAATAATATAGATTGCTGCATTGTAACATTCGACCAGCCGTTGTACCATAAAGCACAAGAGATAGTAAAGTCCTCACAAGATCCAATGATTCAAAGTATTATTGTCAGGCTAGGAGGATTTCACCTATTAATGTCCTTTATGGGTGCTATTGGGAATATTATGAAAGGAAGCGGATTAAAAGAACTATGGCTATGTGCCTATGCTGAAGGATCTATTGAAAAAATGATGACGGGGCATCATTATGAACGAGCTGTAAGGGCACATATGCTTTCTAGTGTTGCCTTATTTGAAATGATAAAAAATAACATGGAGTTGAACATGGACGAAAAATTAGAACTAGACACTGCGTTGCACGAAATGTTAGAACATGAGAAATTAAGTGAAACGGAAAATGAATCTTTGACAAGAATTAAAGACAAAATGGACATAACACTTAATAAACTTCAGCTGAGAGGGCCTACGGCTGAACTTTGGGTGTCTTATTTTAAAATGATAATGCTGATTCAACAATTTATAAAGGCAGAAAGGACCAGTGACTGGTTTTTGCATCTTGACAGTATTAAAAGAATGTTACCATATTTCCACGCAGCTGGACACTTCAATTATTCTAAAGATGCGAACTTGTATGTACAAGAAATGACAAGAATAAAGGAAAAAATTACGCCAAACTATTATGAGAAATTTGTGAATGAAGGGCTATTTACGATTAAAAGAACAAAAAAACCTTGTTCTGGGACATGGACAGACATGACGATTGAACAGAGTTTAATGAGATCCATGAAAACAGCGGGTGGACTTACTCAAGGCCGAGGATATTCTGATGACGTTTTGGGAAAATGGGTACTCGGATTACCTATTTTTCACTGTATAACTGAAACAGTTGAAAATTTTTGTGATTTTGGTTTTAATGACATTTCACACAAAGACGGAACAAAATCAAGGATAGAAAGGGACGCGAAGGATATCCGTCAATTTGTGGACTGGTTCTCGGAACACAATCCATTTCCAGTGTCTGAAAACATAATGTCAATCTCGACAGGTGTTATTGGTAACAACGATATAAATCCTCACGAAGCTAAAAGTGTTGGAAAGACAATGATGATCGTTCCAGATGGGACCACATATGGGCAACTAAAGTATTCGAGAAAAGCAACTATCAAATCTCTTGCAACCGTGTCATCTGCTCTAACTGTAGAAGATGTGCGTGTACCAGTTGAAGCAGACCAAATTTTTAAGCGCATTTCGTTTATTAAAAAGACACAAGAAGAGTTAAAAGAGTTCTTAAAATATGAGCTGTCTCCATATCCACTGTCACTTTTCGATCAGACTGGCATGCGAAAATCAAAAAAATCTACTTTGTACGACATGTTTACGCCTGTCTCACAAGAAAATTTAAATAACGGCACTAAAGCGTATGTTCTGGATGGAGGATTCCTGCTACATAAAGTGGTTTGGCAAAAAGGAAATACATTTGAAAACATTTGTAAAAAATATGTTAATTACGTAAAAACACACTACAACAATGCAACTATTGTGTTTGACGGATATGATAACGAACTTAATGTGAAAAATATGGAAAGAAAACGAAGAGCGGCTAAAGGGCAAACTGGGCCTGAAATAGTAATCTTAAATAGCCAAACAGAAGCAACAGTTTCACAAGAATCGTTTTTAAGTAGCGGAAAAAATAAAAGTCGCTTAATTTCATTATTAACACACTATTTAGAAACAGAAGGCATTTCTGTTTATCAGAGCTGCGATGATGCAGATACTCTTATTGTAGCTAAAGCTACAGAAATTTCACACCAGTATGATTACGTCATTATTGTTGGAGAAGACGTCGATCTCCTAGCAATACTTACAAGTGCAAATTACCCCAATGTATACTTGTTAAAACCGGAAAAGGGTAAAGTTTGTACGAAGCTGTACAATTCAAAAAGTTTTAAAGGCGACCCACATTCGATTTTATTCTGCCATGCCTTCACTGGTTGTGATAGTACGTCGGCCATATACAAACAAGGCAAAAAAAGAGCCTGTAATCTCATAACAAAAAATAATACTCTTCAAAAAGTCATTAGCATTTTCAATGATCCACAAGCGACACCTGATGAAATTGCAAAGGCTGGCGAAATTTTTCTTTGCCACTTGTATGGAAAAGAATCACCAGACCTCAATGCACTGCGGTACGAAAAATTTGCTCAATTGATTACGAAGAATAAACTAGATCTTGCTTCTCTTCCACCTTCTAAATCTGCCGCAAGAATGCACTCACTGCGCGCTTATTATCAAATTCAGAAGTGGAGGTCTTATGATCTAGACCCAACTTCTTGGGGTTGGGAGAGGAAACGCTCTTTTTTATCTCCAATTCTAACACTTGATAAACCAGCTCCTGACGAAATACTGAAAATGATTTCTTGCAAATGTAAGTCAACATGCAAAGGTAATTGCACGTGTATCAAAACTGGATTACCGTGCACAGATTTATGTATATTTTGCACGGACAAAGTTTGTAATGGCGAAAAAAAAATCAGCGAAGAGGCTGAGTATGATGAAACTTTCGAAGTGGAAATTAGTAATTTAGAACGTGAAGAATCTTTCAATAAACCAAAACCACCACTTTATGAGAATGAAGATGAAATTGTTGAACCGTTAGCAACTAAAAATATTAATTTGCCAACTACCTCAAGGACCAGTGATCCACATATATATGAATGGATGGACGTGGATTTGAACAATTCTTCCGACTCTGATCAGGAAAATAAAAAACAAAAGCTATGATGCTGAGGATTTGCTTTATAATATAAAACTGTAATTTTAACTAAGTTCGCTTTACAAATAAATGAGACTGATTAACGACACTTTACAATAAATAATTAAAAATTAAAGTAGGTACTTTTAGGTTACAAATAATATTATTATTACAAAATTATTACTATTAATAAAAAAAAAATAAAAAAACAAAAAAAAAACAAATTGTTACAAGCACAAGGTATTACAAATAATAATCTCCTAAGGCTGATACAAATTTGTACCTATATTACTACTAATAATCAGGTAGGTACTCGTATTTTATTTAAATATTGAGTTATTTGTTATTAATAAATCTATTAAGGCTGGTAAAAAATTGTACATTAGTAGTTAAGAATATAAAAAAAAGGAAAATGATTGTAACGTTGTAATTATTATTGGCATAAATAGTGAAGATTTTAAAATATCTGATACATGATGTCTGAAAATAAAAAACAAAAGCTATGATGCTGAGGATTTGTTTTATAATATGAAACTGTGATTTTAACTAAGTTCGCTTTACAAATGAGACTGATTAACGACACTTTGTAATAAATAATTAAAAATTTAAGTATTAGGTAGGTTACAAATAATATTATTACAAATTGTTACAAGTACAAGGTATTACAAATAATAATCTCCTAAGGCTGATATAAATCTATTAAGGCTGGTCAAAAATTGTACATTAGTAGTTAAGAATATAAAAAAAATTAAAATGATTGTAACGTTGTAATTATTATTGGCATAAATAGTGAAGATATTAAAATATCTCATACATGATGCCTGAAAATAAAAAACAAAAGCTATGATGCTGAGGATTTGCTTTATAATATAAAACTGTGATTTTAACTAAGTTCGCTTTACAAATGAGACTGATAAACGACACTTTATAATAAATAACTAAAAATTAAAGTAGCTACTGGTAGGTATCTTATTTAAATATTGAGTTGTTTGTTATTAATAAATCTATTAAAGCTGTTAAAAAATTGTACATTAGTAGTTAAGAATATAAAAAAAATTAAAATGATTGTAATGTTAAATTTATTGGCATAAATAGTGAAGATATTAAAATATGTGATACATGACATATTAAGATTATGTATAATTACGTAAATATTGACAGTTTATGAAAATGCCCTAAAACTTTACAGGTTTTAAAATAATGGTATACTGTGATTTAGTTCTTAAATGTTTTTTGACATTGTCATAGATAGTATAACATGATTGTTTTGTGTAATTTAAAAGTAGTGTTCAAGACTAAAAGTGATTTTAAAAGAAATTATTAGCAATGACGGCCTCTAATTTTTATGATCATTACCGACAAGTATGAACACAAAGAATAAGTGTATCAATGTCTGACTTTCAAAATTCAGAAAAAAAAAGGAATGAAAATGATCCCATAAAAACTACAATTATGACAATTAACAATTATTACGGCGACGGCGACGGTTGTAAATTATATTATGTGTAAAAGAATTGTAGTGTTTGTAACACAGACCTAAAAAAAGATTTCTTATGTAACAACAAATTATAACTTTTAAGGCTGACAATTAATTTGTGCTTTATATATTATTATAAAAATAAAAATACTGCATATATGATCCACAAATTGTTTTTACCTCTTACCACTGTTAATACCTTGAAATCAACGATTGGCATATTTAGTAAGTACAAGCCTTTGTTCCCAACGAGTCACAACCTCAACTGTCACACTGTGACTCGTTGGGAATATTTTTGCTAAAAAATCCCAACCAGTCACACTGTTACTAGATGGGACAGTATTTGATATTTATTCCCAACGAGTCACACCCACTGTGACTCGTTGGGAATACTTTTTGCTACAAAAAATCCCACCTAGTCACACTGTTACTAGATGGGACAACATTTAATATTTGTTCCCAACGAGTCACACCCGCAAGTGTCACGTTGTGACTCGTTGGGAACAATTCTTGCTGTAAAAATTCAAACCACGCTGTTACTAGATGGGTTAATATTTCATTTTTGTTCCCAACGAGTCACAGCCGCAACTGTCACACTGTAACTATAGAAAGATATCTTAGTATCGAATTTCCAATCAATTATCACTGTTATTCGAGCAGACAACAGTTTTGGTGATGAAATAAGACTGAAATTACAGTACTAACCTAACATAACCTATTTTCCTAGCAGCAATTCCTTTCTAACCTAACCTACTTTTTGTAGGAGTCGCAGTTCTAACCCAACCTAACCTAATTTTCTGGTAGCAGTTTGTTTCTGTTGGGATCGCAGTTCTAACCTAACCTAACCTACTTTACTGGTAGCAGTTCGTATCCCTTGGGGGGGGGGGGGGGGGGAGGCGGTTCAAACCTAACCTAACCTATTTTTCTGGTAGCAGTTCGTTTCTGTTGGTGATGCGGTTCAAACCTAACTTAACGTACTTTTCTGATAACAGTTCGTCGTTGTTTGATTTGTCTTTTCACAGTCTACTAGTAGGTAATGATTTATAGTAGCAAAAAGTGTTCCTAACGAGTCACAGTGTGACAGTTGCGGGTATGACTCCTTGGGAACAAATATAAAAAATGTCCCATCTAGTAACAGTGTGACTGGTTGAGATTTTTGCAGCCATAATTGTTCCCAACGAGTCACAGTGTGACAGTTGCAAGTGTGACTCGTTGGGTATAAATATTAAATGTTGTCCCATCTAGTAACACTGTGACTACTTGGGATGTTTTGAAGAAAAGAGTATTATTGTAATCGAAATTATTTATTTTTAAATTTTTTCGATTTTCTTTTTGTATTTTTTTTACATTCAAATTAAATTTAAAATGCTACAAATAAAAATTAGGGTAATGGCAGGATACCCTAATTTTTCTTTGTATTGTCATTCATTATACATAGCATTTTAAATTTAATTTGAAAAGAGTATTCCCAACGAGTCACAATGGGTGTGACTCATTGGGAATAAATAAATATTAAATACTGTCCCATCTAGTAACAGCGTAACTGGTTGGGATTTTTTTAGTAAAAATATTCCCAACGAGTCACAGTGTGACAGTTAAGAGGTCTGGACTCGACGAGAACAAACCAACATATCAAAAAGCGGTATAAGTAAAAAACAACCAAAAAACTGAAGAGCAGAGAATAACATATTAATAAAACGGATTACTCACGTATTTTTGCGTCGAGAAAATCTCGATGCAAAAATACGTGAGTGATCCGTTTTATTAATACGTCCGAGTCTCACGGTAGTTTTATGTTAAAAAAGCAGAGAATAATCCGTTACATACATCTTCATCCGATTTCCGATTCTATCATGAAATTGTATGAATAAACTTTTATTGCTAGATCGTAAATCGGATGTAGATGTACTTAACAGACTATTGTTTGCTTTTTAGTTGTTTTTGAAGTCAGTTTTTTTTTCTCGCTTTTTAGTGGGTCGGTTTATTTATCTAAGTTACAATGGCATATTAAATGTAAATTGCTCACCACCTTTTACAAAATATTGCTTTTCCCAATGCTGGGGCGATAATTGTTGAGGAGTTCTCCTGGTACTTCAACATCAGCTCCACTTTACCATATGCATTGCAACGAGCTTAAACTGCTAAGCAACTATATTTAAAAAACCGTATCACCACCTGTGAAATACTTATTATTGAGTAGTTCCGGTGACCGTCTGTGGTCTTTATCATCAGTTCCACTTCACCAAATGGTGTTTTCTGAGAGCAAAAGCACAAGTTACTATCTAAAATATCCAAATCGCAATAGGTGTGCATACCATTTTAGAAGAGGTCCCTCGATTTCCCCAAGATCCCATCATCAGATCCAAACTTGGTGGCAGTGAGACTTATTTGGAAGTATACCCTTTCAAATAAAGAAAGAATTTTTCAAATCGGTCTAGCCGTCTTCGAGTAATCCGTGAACATACATAAACTTCCTCCTTTTTTTGAATTCGGTTAAAAAGGATATGTAATTCAGCACATTACATTATCGCTTCGCGGAGAAATCATGGCAACCCGAACGAAGGCGCCGCGCGTGTTCGTTTGTAAATAGTAAGTATAGTACCCGATCGAGACGGACCGAATGTCGCGCCGATCGCGCCCCGCTGCCGGTTGCCGCCACCTCTCGCTCGCTCCTACTCGCTTCGACCGCTGACTTTTTTGTTTTTATTTTCATTAATATATCATGCAAGAAAATGACACAAATTCACAGTGTCCATCTTTTATGCATTTATGATATTGGATATGTAAACTCTAATAATTGTTATATTCTTTTTAAGTATTTATAGCTTGGAGAAACAAAAAAATCTGAAATATTAAAAGTTCATGGTTTAATTTGGCACAAATTTATTTAATAGAGATATTTAAGTGATCTGAGGTATATGGTACTAGTTTTTGGAATTGTAATTTTTTTTTGTCGAAGTTTTTAATGTACTGACCCCAAGTCAGTTTTCGCTGGACGAAGATGACACAAACTAGGTTTGTACACTAGACAGGCTATTTAAAATACAAAACCATTAAATCTTTGAACTCTAAATCAATTTTATCAGTTTTGATTTGAATTGTTTATATCCACTACAAATAATCAAATTTCTAAAAATGCACAAGCGGGATGTGACACAAAAACGCAATTATATTTTGTTTATATGCAAATGTATCCACAGGCAAGATTTTATCAAACATTAGAATTCTTGAAGGTTTTGCCCTCAAAATAATTCAGCGCTACGGGTCTACCGGTAAGACCGACGGTGTCAACGCTCTGGGCTCTACAAAGGTGATTCGGAACGCGGCCAATGTCACATCCGCCACTTTTTTTTCTATTTGTGATGGACTAAGGCAAGTATGTTTAATCCGTCCCAAATATTATAAAATATTTTTATTTTTACAATCATATGACGCAACCAAAAAATCTGATTTTATTTGGGTTTACTTACAAGCTAATTATTTTGGAATGAACAAAATTTCCAAGGCTACCGGAGTTCATTCCTAGGGATGCCACATGCCCTAGGGTTGCGTTGCGTGCACGTGACGCGGCTCTACAAGGCGAGCTGGAGCCGTGCCGCATACGCATCCGGTGTGGCCTGACCATTACCGTTGCTGGAGAGCATCTCATGTGCGGACTTCTGGCCGAAGGGTGGGCCTGCCACTGGAGAACTTGACACCAGAATCGACGGTGGAACGGAGCCACGCCAAATCGTCGCCGAAATAGTTTTATATTTTACTTATTATTTTATGTTATGTTAGTCTGTAAGGTATTTGTCTATGGGCCTTTGTAGCCTGAGAATAAACGATTTTATTATTTTTATGATTATTATTTATTACCGTTGATGCCGTTTTCCTTGAACACCGCCGACGGCGGCTTGTCGTCCGGCACGGGCGGCTCCTCGTCGTCAGAGCTGTCATTGCGTTGCAACTTCTTCGCGACCTCTATGTGTTGCCGGCCGTACTGGAAACAAAACAAGTTTTCCGTTAAATATTTTAGACTACGTACTCATTTGCTGACGGTACTATAATCAGGGGGGTTCTACTCCGCACTGTAAGTACGCTTGACCGCCTTGCCTATGGCATAGGCAAACCGCAGTAGGCTGTCGGCTTGCCGCGAGCCCGCTCGCTCGCCCCCGCCGTGTCAGTGTAATTGAAAACGAATGCCGCACAACCCTAGCGTACCGGCGGGAGTAGCGGGGAGAAGGCGGGCGCGGGCGGCGCGTACCATTTGACTCGCGCCGCCTGGCGCATGGTTTAAGAAGTAATACGAACTTTATGAGCGTGTGAATAAAGTAGGAATTCGTTTAATCGCGCTCTTAAAAGAGAAGTTTCTGTACGTTAGTACTATTATTTATTCTGTGCTATAATTAAGGATACGCAACCCTTATATGTCAGCCAATTTGTTCCGAAACTTTTGATACAACATAGGTAAGCAAACAAGCAAGTGGGTCACTTGATGGTAAGTGATCACTGCCCATAGACAACCGCAACACCAAGGAAATTGCTGTTGCGTTGCCAACCCAGAGGGCTAAGATGGAATACCTCTTGTGCCAGTAATTGCACCGGCTGTCTCGCTCTCGACGCCGGAACGCAACAGTGCAAGCACTACCTTAACGGCAGGATTAGCAAACAAGATGGTGGTAGCGATCCGGACAAACCTTGCACAAGGTCCTACCAACCGCAAAACAGAACTGCTGGATCGATTGAGTTAAAATTTGGTGCACATATGCAAGTCGGTGGCAGAAAGACGGACGTGTAACGTATCTATATAAATTAATTTTAAACATGGTTGGTACATTAGAAAAAACTTTTCCTAAGTATAGTTTGTGACTTCGTGTGACATATTAAATGATAGGGTGTTGTGAAAAACTCAAATATATTTTTTTATGAAATAGGAAGGCAAACAAGCAAATGGGTCACCTGATGGTAAGTGTACACCAGCGCCTATGGGCACCCGTAACATCGAAGAGATTGCAGATGCGTTGCCAACCCAGAGGGCTAAGATGGAATAACTCTTTTGCCATTAATTACACTGAATTTTAAGATAAATTAAAAATAGGTATCTAATCTAGGTAGGTAGATATTCTGCGAGCACGGCCGTAAATAACATCTGCTGTGAGGAATTATTAAAACGTTAGTTCTATTGTTTCGGTGTTTTGTAACTTGTTTTACACAAATTCTAATTCCTAATTGTTATGTTAAAATGTAAATATGATGGTTGAAAAAGTATTAAATTAGCATTGCGTTAACATATGTCAAAGTAAACTGTTAGTAGGCTCTACTAAACAGGCGTCTACCACAGAATAAATAATAATACCTACTAACGTACAGAAACTTCTCTTATTCGACCGCGATTAAACAAATTCCAACTTTAAAAACACGCTCAAAAAGTTCGTATCACTTCATACACATACGTCAGGCGGCTCGCGTCAAAAGGAACGCGCCGCCCGCGTCCGCCTTCCCCCGGCAACCTCCCGCGACACGTTAGGGTTGCGCTGTATTCGTTTTCAATTACACTGACACGGCGAGAGCGAGCAAGCCGGCGCGCGGCGAGCCGACAACCTACTGCGATTCCCCTACTCTGTAGACAAGGCGGCCGAGTGTACCTACAGTGCGCAGTGGAACCCCCCTTGTCGTGAAGCTAAACCCCGAATAGCCGGACAGGCCAGCCAGTTTAGCCGGACACTTTGGTAAATTGGCCGGACATCAGCCTTATGTTTCATCATCATATAAACGTGAGGCAGGCGGAGCCTGGATATAATACGTCCTTCTTGTTGAACTTGTGAGCGGATTTATCAGTCCTTGGCGTTGAACCTGTGGTGCGGATATATCCGTCCTTGGTGTAGAACTTGTAAGCGGATATCAGTCTTTGGCGTTGAACTTGTGGGGCAGATATATCCGTCCTTAGTGTAGAACTTGTAAGCGGATATCAGTCTTTGGCGTTGAACTTGTGGGGCAGATATATACGTCCTTGATATTGAACTTGTGAGCGGATATATCAGTCCTTGATGTTGAACTTGTGGGGTGGATATATCCGTCCTTAGTGTAGAACTTGTAAGCGGATATCAGTCTTTGGCGTTGAACTTGTGTGGCAGATATATACGTCCTTGATATTGAACTTGTGAGCGGCTATATCAGTCCTTGATGTTGAACTTGTGGGGTGGATATATCCGTCCTTGGTATTGAACTTCTGGGGAGGATATATCCGTAACACAGGCTAAAGTTATCAACGGAACTCAACACTTCCAGATGTTTTAAGCAAATCCGCGATAATGATGCGTCTTATCGACCGCAAATGACCTCTAAATCTCCTATTGATCCCGCTGTAATCCACGATACCTTATCGCTAATAAATTCTATATAAGTAATGTGAAATTAATTTCCACGGATTATAATTTCCCTAGTTAGCTATAATATAACAAACTAGCTTTTGCCCGCGACTTCGTCCGCGTAGACTTGTTTAATTGAAACATGCAATCTGCAATATTTCCTGGACAAATTAATGAGAATTAGTTGCTTTGCTGTTCATGACGTCACGGCGGCGTATAACTCACTTATCAGTGTCCCGTGGGAACTATGCATTTTTACGGGATAAAAAGTATCCTATATGTTAATCCAAGTTATAAACTATATGTGTGCCAAATTTCATTCAAATCCATTCAGTTGTTTTTGCGTGATCGAGTAACAATCATCCAAACATCCAAACATACAAACTTTCACATTTATAATATTAGTAGGAAGTAGGACTAGAGGACGCGCGCGACTTTCTTCGCGTAAATATTAGTAGCCTATGTCCGTCAGGGATAGTGTAGCTTTCAGTTGGTGAAAGAATTTTTGGAATCGGTTCAGTAGTTCCAGTTAGTGTAGATAGATGTAGATTGTGACGTTTGCCCTCGAAAGAAAGGAACAAAACATTTGTAAGTTTAACAAGATTGTTAATTTTTAGGGTTCCGTACCTCAAAAAGGAAAAACGGAACCTTTATAGGATCACTTTGTTTTCCGTCTGTCTGTCTGTCGGTCTGTCAAGGCCATTTTTCTCAAGAACACGTGGAGGCATCGAGTTGAAATTAATATCAAATACTCAAGTCTGCAGTCCCTTAGAGCCGTGAAAAAATCAAACATCTAAGTCAACGCAATCAAAAGATACGGCCGTTAATGCCGCATGTTTCATACATTCGTAAGACACTCAAAAACCTATGGTTTACTTCCTAAGAACTATGAAATTTGGCAAGAAGCAAGGTCTCACAGCACAAATAAAATAATAAATCCGAAAACCGTTAGATTGTAGTTAATCCGCACAACAATTTAGTTTTTGGTCTTCCAAACCAAAACTGCGATACTAGATGTTGATGACGGAACCCTCGGTGCGCGAGGCCGACTCGCACTTGGCCGTTTTTTTATGAATAACTCGAACAAATCTCTAAATGACAGCTTACACCCTGGATTAGCACATAGGATACGTTTCATTTCGAAAAAATACAAAGCTCCTGCTGGGATCTAGATAGTGGTAATAATATAATATATTAAAATGACTAGCACAAGATGTATTTCATCTTAGCCCTCTGAGTTGGCAACGTATCTGCAATCTCTTTAGTGTTGCAGGTCTATAGGCGGTGGTGATCACTTACCATAAGGTGACCCACTTGCTTGCCTTCCTATTTCATAAAAAAAATAATGCCGCCAAATAGACGCCGACTAACATAATTTCGTAAGAAACTATTGTTACTAACATGTTATGGGACCAGATACTGCAATAAATGATTTGAATTTGATAATAGTTCCCCGCGAACGAAGTCGCAGGCAACAGTTAGTTTAAGATAATTAAATTACAAATAACAAGATATCAGAAAAAACAAGCAAATCACTTTTAAACGTAAATTTAGCGCACATTGCACTGAGCCGAATTAAGGATTCAAACAAAAGATACCGAAAACAACATAATAATCATAAGACAGAGACATTTTTATTTGGCAGACGTCCGGATGTCTCACGCAATAGCCCAGTCATTAGACCATCGTTTTCCCCCTGTAGTCTTGTACGGTTTAGGTCCCATCTTTCCACAATAGTCTATACGCCTGGCGGGGGCTGCCTCTGCTCGTGTCCCTATGATGCGGGCAGGGACAGCATCCGCCCGGTGTACCCATCACATTTCATTAAATTGTCTAAAGGGCCTCTACGTGTTGGCTTCGGCTCCGCGCACGCCTCCCAAAGGTCCGGGGCACTATTGTCCCGTGAATGGGAAAGACATACATATATAAAAATAATAAATAATTTCAACAAATATGAACGCCGAAGATTATACCAGCGTATTAATTAATCTTCGTTTTTCGCTTATCTGTGAAATATCTACAAATTATATTTATAGCTTTAATCCGCCAGATAAATTGTGTTCAGTGCCTTAGAAACTGCTATATATATTTTTAATGGAATTGGAAGGCAAACAAGCAAGGGGGTAAGTGTACACCACCACCTATAGACAATGGCAACATCGAAGAGATTGCAGATATGTTGCCAACCCAGAGGGCTAAGATGGAATCTCTCTTGTGCCAGTAATTACACCAGCTGTCTTGCTCTCCACGCCGGAACACAACAGTGCAAGTACTGCTGCTTGGCGGCAGGATTAGCGAGCAAGATGGTGGTAGCTATCCGGACGGACCTTGCACAAGGTCCTACCACCCGCAATATACACGGTAAGTTAAATGCAGGAAAAGCACTTTAAATATTATATTACAAATGCGAAATCTTCTTTTGAGCAGACTTTGTTTCATTTTTACCCGACTACGGCAAAGCTAAAAGGAAGGGTTATGTTTTTAAACTAGCGACCTGCCTCGGCTACACACAGGTCACCATTAGAATGCAATAACAGGGGGGTTCCACTCCGCACTGTAGGTACGCTCGGCCGCCTTGCCTATAGAGCAGGCAAATCACAGTTGGTTGTCGGCTCGCCGCGCGCCCGCTCACCCGCTGTGTCAATGTTATTGAAAACGAATGAAGCGCAACCCTAACGTGTCGCCGGAGTTGCAGGGGGAAGGGAGACGCGGGCGGCGCGTTCCTTTTGACGCGAGCCGCCTGGCGCTTAGTGTAAGAAGTAATACGAATTTTAAGTGCGTGATAATAAAGTTGGAATTTTTAATCGCGGTCGTAAAAGAGAAGTTTCTGTACGTTAGTACTATTATTTATTCTGTGGTACCAGTAGGGTTGCCAACCGTACTATATTATATAGTATTTTACTATATTTCAGCGCTCTGTACTATATACTGTTGAACTAATATATAGTACGCAAATATACTATATTTTGAGTACTTGTCACGTTTTTAAAATAGATAGAATAGATAAATAGATAACAAACTTACACCATTGCCTTTTTTTCATCTTTCCGGAAAATACTATATATATTTTTGTAGTGTACTATATATTTTCTCAGCTTATTCTCAAAAATACTATACTCAACCGAAAAAACGTTGGCAACCCTGGGTACCAGCCAAACAGGAACTAGCCTATTGGACTATGTCTGCAGATACAAGTATGAGTAAATAACGTGAAATGTGAACTTGGAACGGCGATGCGAGGTCAGAAGGTGAGCTCTGCCTGTTGGCGGAAGTCGATATGTTACGCTTTGAGACCCTTTAGCGTTCCTTTTCTTCACTTCCCATGCGTGCTCCTTTGTTTTACCTCTCTATAAGGGCCTCCGCAATGTCGCGCGGCTGCACGGAGCGGGTGCACGGAGCGGGTGCACGCCCATCGATAAATTTAAAAAATCAAAAAACCCAACTGCGTAAAAAGTAAATCGAAACTGAAAAGACTAAAACAAGACCAGTAGTCTGAAGTTCTGTTAAGTAATGTTGAATACCTACACCATTGCAATAGTTTCATGAACTACAACAGTCGAGACCCATTAAACATGTAGACCGGCTCAAATCTTACCGGTAATTATGTTAATTTGATTTTAAAAATTTACTTTTTTTATTTTACACTCTTTAGTTCGGATTAAGTGAGAATGGTTGCTAACCAACTTTAAATCGTTATTGACCCTAAACGGCCATTCAAAATGAAAAATGAAATGAGAAACCTGATAATGATTTTCAAATACCTATCTAATGATACCCCACTCAGTATAGTTCGTCGACTTTATTTTTTTTCTTTTTCACAATATGGCGTCTGGTGGTCGCCATATTGAATTTTGATTATTGCCATGTCTTTAGTGACACTCGCAAAATTAAGACGAATCGATTGACGTAAGAATCATCAAAATCGGCCTACGCACTTGGTCTCTAGATCGCCACAAAGGAACAAACATACATACATAGGCTGATAAACACATTACCCTCCTTTGCGTCGCGCAGTCGGGTAAAAAAGGTGCGAGCACCCGCGCGAGTTAGCGGACGCTCTCATACTATTTTTCGATAGGTGCACCCGCTCCGTGCACCCGCGCGAATTAGCGGAGGTCCTAAAATTAACGCTGTAACCGCCGATAAAATTTTCATCGAATATTTAGCAACCTATATGTACAAAAATTATGTCACTATACGACATTTGTTTTAATTATGATACTTTTTTATACAAAATAGGAAGCCGAACAAGCAAGTGGGTCACCTGATAGTAAGTGATCACCACCGCCATAGACACCCGCAACACCAAGGAGACTGTAGACGTGTTGCCAACCCAGGGGCTAAGATGAAATACCTCTTGTGCCAGTAATTGCACCGGCTGTCTTGCTCTCCACGCCGGAACACAACAGTGCAAGCACTGTTAGCGGCAGAATTAGCGAACAAGATAGCGGTAGCTTTCCGGACGGACCTTGCACAAGGTCCTACAATCCGCAATGATAGGTATATGATATTTTAAATTTTTCGTCTTAAGAGGAGTGTGAACTCAGCGCTCTCCACACAAACGACGATAACGTTTTCCACCCTCTAAACCTTTACCTATAGCAATGGTTTTTTTGTATGTTGTCATTATGTCCTAGACCTAGGTTTGTATGTTTTGATTTTTTAAATATTCTTAATAGTTTTAAAAATATTGATGCTTTTTCGTTTTGTATGAAACTCCTAAAATGCAAATATTGTCAAATCTATAAAGAATATTTAAAAAATCAAAACATACAAACCTAGTTCCAAGGCATAATGACGACATACCAAAAAATCATTGCCATATGGTAAGGTTTAGAGGGTGGAAAACGTTATCGCCGTTAGAATGGGGAACGCTTTTTCGGGCTGGGTTCACACTCGTCTCAAATATCAGATAGTGCCGGTTACACTGTAAATAGATAAAAAGGTCGTGTTAGTACAAATGCATTATTCATATACCTATGCTATCAGGATTATTATATTTACTGTAAGCGGCAGTGCGTGTGAGTGCCCCCAATAAAGTCATGAACTGATAACCGATTGCAATGCAATCTTATCGCCACTGCATTGCATAAATAATTGCATAAGAGAATGTCGACTTGAGGTCTTTCAACCAGTTTTTTGCCTAACTGGGGCGAAGCCCCCTTGCTCACTAATCCAAGCGCTAAGCAGCAGTGTTTGCACTGTTGTGATCCGGCGTGGAGAGCAAGACAGCCGGTGACATTATTGGCGCCAGAGGTATTCAATCTTAGCCCACTGGTTTGTCAATGCATCTGCAGTTTCCTTGGCGTAGTGGGTGTCTATAAGCCACCCACCATCAGGTCGCATACTTGCTCGTCGCTTCCAACGATGATGCATCTATTTGGAATCGAAAGCTATCCATCGATTGTATATGTATATGACTTGATTTCAAGGACAACTATAGGACAAATGAAAAATGTAGGCACGCATGGGGCATGTTAAAAATGACAACGATAGGGTTAATATTTGGGCGTTTAAACCGACCTCATTGTCCTCTACGAGATACCGACCACAGAGATGACCGATGTTATCAAGTTTTGATTTAAACGGTTATTGTCTCGAGCACAGCTTCTGTTTTCGTCATAAATAGATGTTGATCATTATTCTTGTCACCAATATCCAAAGAACAATGGCGGCGGTTAAGACGTCAGTATATTCTCGCCCATGCACTTCAAATGGATACATAAACATCGGAAGGCCATTTGGACTGCTGGACGGGAGGCCAGTGGCAACCTGACACTTGATAGCTCAGTATCAATAGTTGGTCTTGAAAATCATTTAACTCGGTAGTTTGACACTAATGAAAGCAATCCAAATGGTTGTGCCGCCATTGGCGACTTATTGGTACTTTCGATGCTATCGATAGTAACTTCGATATCCTGATCCTGAGCGATTTTCTAGACCAATTATCTTAAGCCGCACTATTGGCAGTTCTGCATCACAGGACACGATCCAAATGGATGCATCGACATTGGAAGGTGACCAGACCATTTGGACTTTTGGACTTTAGGACACAATGTCAGTGGCAACCTTTACACCGTTGTTGTAAACACAAAACATTACAATGTCTGTCGCAAGCTTTTTTTTTATTATTTATTATTAAGTACATCCACATCATATATATTACAATCAAGAACATATTAGCTAGTCATAGGTACATTAGTCCGATATATACGACAATTACGGAGTACATAGCATTGACTAAAAGCTTATCGATAACGGAATAGTTAAGGTGGCATATAACATAAGGATGCTAAAGGAATCAATCAATCAACACTATATAGTTTGATTATCACTATGATACGATTGACGATTGAGTAATCATTCAGGCAGACCGGACTAAAGTAAACATGATTTCAATCTGTCAGATCCGGTTCAGACGGATACTGTGCCGTTTTTGGGTTACGTAGTCAAAGTAAGTTTTTTGTGAGCGGTAGGAGTGTAAGGTCCGTCCGAGTCGCTAGTGCTCGCTAATCCAACGACAATTCACACCAATTGACCTAGCAACTAAGCAAAGCTTGCACTATGGGTACTAGACAACGGATATACATACTTATGTAGATAAATACATACTTAAATACATATAACATCCAAGACTCTGGTACAAACATTCATATTCATCATACAAACAATTGCCCCTACCCGGAATCGAACTCGGAACCTCTAGCTTCATTGTCAGGGTCACTAGCTACTAGACTATCCGCTCATCAATTTGTATGTTGTTATCAATTAGTTTATTTTATTTCTTAAAACAATATAAATTTTATAAAATATCAAATTTCATGAATTCATATCGAGATCGTCAAAATTTGTTCTTTTTAAATTGACGAACTAAATTGATTAGTTGAAAATCGGAGAGCCAAGTGGTTAGTGATTGGAATCCTGTCAGCAGCAAATGTTTGTATGATAAATATGAATGTTTGTGTCTAAGTTGCGGATGTTTGTTTGTATTTCAGTACATATTTATCTGTATAAATACATTCCGTTATCTAAATCCGATAGCCATTGGGGCGAAAGGGTTCTAGAGTAAGACCGGGTATTAAAAAACGAAGCGTTGGTGCAAGCAAAGTGAACTGATCTGATGAAGATCGCGGGAAACCATTGGATGTGAGCACCACAAGACCAAGGGATCCAGGGGGAGTTATGGGGGTTCTGACCCCGTGGGTAGATCAATCATAATTCTTCTACTCCATTGATGGGTCCTGACTGGACCTCAACGTGTGACTGCCCGCCTGACTCGAAAGCTGGATCTGCTCTATTTTATACAACATAGGAAGGCAAACGAGCAAGTGGGTCACCTGATGGTAAGTGATCACCACCGCCCATAGACACTCGCAACACCAAAGGGACTGCAGATGAGTTGCTAACACAGATGGCTAAGATGGAATACCTATTGTGCCAGTAATATCACCGGCTTTCTTGTTCTCCACGCCGGAACACAACAGTGCAAGCACTGCTGCTTAGCGGCAGGATTAGTGAGCAAGATGGTGGTAGCGATCCGGACGGACCTTGCACAAGGTCCTACTCGCACCCGTTTTTATAAAGGAACCTTTGTCAAAAATTCCAAAAGCATTAGCTCATAGGACATCTTGTTTTTAGCAGCCGCGCCAAATTTCTTGCATTTAATTATGTATAACAAATTGCTTTGTCTCGTAATGCGTGTTTTATACGGCAGACGCTTGCATGTGTGCGTGGCATCACATTCAAATGGACGTGTGACACACAGTAAGTTTTCTTTATTCATCTTCACTTCACTTCGTTGTTGCTTTCCAAAGCAAAGAACACTAATCAATACATACCAAAAATTGTTTTAAACTTTCGTGATTTTCGCACATATTTAAAACGTCTATCGGGACTTTAATGCGATATATATATTTTTGCGTAGATTGACGTACTTCTACTTTCTCTTTTGCGGGTGGTAGGACCTTGTGCGAGGTTCGTACGGCTGACCCTACAGCTAAAGGTTGTCGGTTCGATTCCCGTGAAAGCAAACATTTGTACGATGAATATGAATGTTCACTATATTTTAATAGCAGTATGTTTTTTTCTGCAACGCTAACGGAAAGCTTGCAAAAAACAATTACGCATGCAGACGGTGTCCCAACAGGTTTCGCATTTGCATAAAAAAAATGTAAACAGAGTATTTTATACCAACTTTTTGCGGCGAAGAGTTTAATGTACGGGTTACTCTTTTAAAATACTTATTTTTTATTGACATAGCAGCTTTTTTATAACGTCAAACGGGACTTTAACGCATTAAAATAATTCGCACGCTTGGAATTAAAGTGACCCATTTCTGAATAATACACGTCTCAAAATATCACCTTAATTAAAAGACATAGGGTTTAATTTTGGGAAATATCAAATTCAGAATTGAGTCGCTTTAATTCTAAGGGTGCGAATTGTTAATTCCTCGACGTTTCGACCTTGCTGTAACGAGTAGAATGCTTACGTATGTAAATACTTTATTGTACAAAAACATAAATGACTTAATTGCGGGTGGTAGGACCTTGTGTAAGGTCCGTCCGGATCGCTACCACCATCTTGCTCGCTAATCCTGCCGCTAAGCAGCAGTGCTTGCACTGTTGTGTTCCGGCGTGGAGAGCAAGACAGCCGGTGTAATTACTGGCACAAGAGATGTTCGCGTTTTGAATGTAAGTGTCGAAATCAAAAGAACTTATTTCTGTTGTACACAAATGGCTTTTTTATGTATTATTCAATCTGTTTATCTGTTAATTTGTTAATCGTTAAACGTTATCGCGGTCGACTACTGAGCATATTATCTTAGTATGGTTTGTCGCATAGTCATGTTGTGTAATACTGTATTTTAATGATTGGGTTAAGGTAACCCCGAAAAAGGGAATAACCTGCATAGAGACCTGCATATTTGCGGGTGGTAGGACCTTGTGCAAGGTCCGTCCGGATCGCTATCACCATCTTGCTCGCTAATCTTGCGGCTGAGCAGTAGTGCTTGCACTGTTGTGTTCCGGCGTGGAGAGCAAGACAGCCGGTGCAATTACTGGCACAAGAGATGTTCCATTTTAGCCCTCTGGGTTGGCAACGCATCTGCAGTTTCCTTGGTGTTGCGGGTGTCTATTATCATCAGGTCACCCACTTGCTTGTTTGCCTGCCTATTTCAATAAAAAAAAACAGAGGTAAGGGAGGCTAAAGGTCACCACTGGCGAGTGACGACACGTCCATTTGTCCATTTGGAGTGTGTCCTAATGGACACACTAACACGTAACTCTAAAAAGCTAGTGTTTTTAGGTTTACAACCTGTACAGAGGTTAGGGGGGCTAAATGACACCACTGGCAAGTGACGACGCGTTCATTTGTCCATTTGGAGTGTGTCCTAGTGGACACACTAACACGTAACCCTAAAAAACTAGCCTAAACCTTAGAAACCCTTATAGGATCACCTTGTTGTCCGTCTGTCTGTCTGTCAAGACCCTTCTCAGAAACGGCATACCGAGATCTCGCATCGATTTTGCAAGACCAATCTTGCATCGAAAATAGTGACGGTATAATGTGAATCATAGTTTATAGATACAGGTGTCAGGTGTGACAGTCGAGAGGTCAATAGCTCCTGATGATGCCTCTTGGAGAGGTGAAACACGTGTCGAGTGGTATTTTTGGTGTTGGTGGCTGGGTTATGGTCGCGTTTTGTGTTGTTTGTTTTATTTCTTTTATAAACTATTCAGCACAGGCGTTGTCTTTTTCACGATTGCTGTTAGGTTCGCGGATTAGCAAAGAAATTGATTCCATTAGTATTAATGTGAATCATGTTTAAAAAGTATGTTTGTCGGTAAGAGCCGCGGTCCCGGCTCAAAGGTGACATAAACAAATGGCACGTGTTTATTATACTTTGCGCTGACACACAGACACACATCCGCTACTTTGGCCGTACCGCACTTTGGACCGTGAGAATCAAGCAGTGGGCAAAAGTGATTACGTGATGTAGTATAGTTCACTTTGAATCCTACTAATACTATAAATGTGAAAGTTTGTATGTTTGGATGTTTGTTACTCAATCATGCAAAAACAACTGTATGGATTTGGATGAAATTTGGCACACATATAGTTTATAACCTGGATTAACACATAGGATACTTTTTATCCCGTAAAAATGCATAGTTCCCACGGGATAGCGTTAAGTAAGTTATACGCCGCCGTGACGTCATGAGCAGCAAAGCAACTAATTCTCATTAATTTGTCCAGGAAACATAGCAGATTGCATGTTTCAATTAAACAAGTCAACGCGGAAGAAGTCGCGGGCAAAAGCTAGTTAAAGAATAAAGCTTCAACCGAGATGCTTACGTAAAATAATGTAGGTTAGGTTACACCATAATGTTGTAACGTCATGCCACAAAAAATTAAACATGAGTTAGTCGCTTGTTAAACTAGCGATTTGTATGGTATAACACATGTCTATCTACACATATATCATAAATGCTCTATAATGTGTTCAGAAACCGTAGGTAATGACCAGCATTATAACAACCAATATTATTATGAGAATTTTTCTAATTTGTTTCTATATTTGTTCAAATTCATTTTTTAATACATTATTTTAATGTTTACAGTCTAAAGATATTTCATAGGGACCTAGCACTAGTAGCTAGTAGCAATGCAGGTCATTGCCCTATGGCTTCTGAACCCATCATAGAGTACTTATGATATGTGTGTAGATAAACTAATGTATGCAACTGTACATAATTAGGTCTTAAAACACTCGTGTGATCCTATTATGAAACTCGCTATCGCTCGTTTCATAAAACCAAACTCGTGTTTTAAGACCCCTCATTATGCAACAGTTGCATAAAATACTATTATAGTATGTCTCAAATTTATACATGGTTTTATAGCAAGACAGCTTTTCTTCTGGACTCTGTAGGTACATCTATTTTATCTTTACATAGAATCAGGGGGGTTCCACTCCGCACCGTAGGTATGCTCGACCGGCTTGCCTATGGCATAGGTAAATCGCAGTAGGCTGTCGCCGTGTCAGTGTAATTGAAAACCAAAGCCATTCAACCATAGCGTGTCGCGGGGGGAAGGCGGGCGCTGCCGGCGCGTTTCTTTTGACTCGCACCGCCAGGCGCATGACGTATGAAGTAATATGAAGTTTTGAGGCGTCTGAATAAAGTTGGAAATCGGTTAATCGCGGTCGTAAAGAGAAGTTTCTGTACGTTATTTATTTAGTGATCATATTAAGTCGTTATTTTTCCTGTTTGTCCAAAATTTTTATAGTGTATCTTCGTCCGCCTTCTCTTCTAAACCACGCAAAGGATTTTGATGCGGTTTTCACAGTCATTTAGAGATTTTTATAGGGAAGGTTTTTATGTGCATTTTGTCCCTAATGTACCCGCGCGAAGACGGGGCGGGTCGCGAGTACAGTCAAGGAAATTGAAACACGTACCACCGTAGAACCTAGTCGAAGAGACATACGTATGACATTTGCATGGCGTTTAACGCGTCGCGTCATTGCGATAGGGTTCTAAGGTGGTAAACAAACTGGAACAAATTGCCTTGCTACTCCGCGAAACCAGTGCCGGGCTCGTGCAAAATAGCTGCGTCTGTGCGACACATATATGTTCATGCAAAAACCCACCCTCCTCCGCTTCCACACGTAACAACATATATCACACAGACTCAACTACACACCACCACCACTAAACACTAAAACTACACGATCGACGCGCGTTTCGCCTCTATACGCCATTCGTTCAAGTAGCGAACGATCGTACTGTTCGATCTTGATGATGCCTCGTATAGAGGCGAAACGCGCGTCGATCGTGTAGTTTTAGTGTTTAGTGGTGGTGGTAGTTGAGTCTGTGTGTCGCGTTTGGGTGCCTCGTGGAGCGGAAAGAAACAAAAGTTGTCACGACAAGTGTTTATTGCACCCAACCGACGAGCACGAGATTTGTAGGGTCGTGGATATAGTGATTGCAGTTGGTTCTGGTATGACCGCTGACTTTCGGATTTATTCCTTTATTCGTGCTGTGAGACCTTGCTCTTTGCCAAATTTCATAGTTCTAGGTCAATGGGAAATGCACTGTAGGTTTTCAAAAACTTGTCAATTGCAAACGGCCGTATCTTTTCATTGCGTTGATTTAGAAGATTGAATATTTTCACAGCTCTAAGAGACTTCAGACCCGAGTATTTGATATTAATTTCAACTCGATACCTCCACGCGTTCTTGAGAAAAATGGTCTTGACAGACAGACGGACAACGAAGTGATCCTACAAGGATTCCGTTTTTCCTTTTGACGTACGGAGCCCTAAAATCGTATGTCACGACGATAGGCAGGTTTTGTGCGTTATCTCCGCCCGGGGCGTTCAGTAGGTCAACCACCTGACAAACATGATCGGTGTCAGAGGTCCGTAACACATTTTGACAGCTGCTATCACCACGTGCTCGCATGATAATCAGTCATCTATTTATTTGTTTTATTTATTAATTTATCTTCCTAGGTGTATTTTGTATATTAATTTATCTTCTTAGGTGGATGTATTGTTGCAGCACAGAATAAATAATAGTACTAACGTACAGAAACTTCTCTTTTTCGATCACCATTAAACGAATTCCAACTTTATGACCAGGCGCAAAAAGTTCGTATTACTTCATAAATATTCGCCAGGCGGCATGCGTCAAAAGGAAGGCGCCGCCCGCGCCCGCCTTCCACCCGCAATGCCCTGGCGCACCGCTAGGGTTGGGCTGCTTACTGTAATATTATCTCATGCGACACAGAGTGTACGGGCGCGCGCGCGGCGGGCCAGCAACCTACTGCGATTAACCTATGCCATAGGTAATGCGGCGAGCGCACTTACAGTGCGGAGTGGAACCCCCCTGGTTGCAGGCAAACAACTTGAGCATAAATCAAGTGGAGGGGCTAAGTTTGCTCATACACATTTGTACTAGAAACGGCTACTGTAAGTCAAGGTCAGTGTTCAAGTTGTTTGCCGGGAACTGTAACTTTTGTACATAAAAAAACTTCCTTAAAAAATTATATGACAATGATTACGGTATGAACATTACAGCGTTGCGCAATATATCGAACTATCGATAGTTTTGTTGATAGTATCGTGACCTCGAAAAATAGTCACGATATCGATAGGCTTATTTAAGCTTATTTAAGTACCTATTTTATTAATATATTTCTAATGTAATAACAAGAGAGACGGGCGGACATTGCGTCAAATCGGTAGTTGTGGAAGTCTATTGGAGAGGCCTTTGCCCAAAAGTGGGACACACATATGGGCTATTAAAAAAAAACAATAATGATAACATCATTACTGACACCACTAGCAATTTTACTCGATTAAATGAAGGGCTGTTTTTTAAAATGAGTTTCGATAGTATCGATATTCATCAAATCCAATACTATCGAAATGCATCAATACTATCGAAACTATCGATATTGTGACTATTTTTCGAGGTCAACTATCGATAGTTCAGCAACGCTATCGGTATAAGGAGGGGTACTTTGTGAGCTCAAAGTGCACGAGATAGGTCGTCATTATGCATGAACCGAGATACGCGTGTGAATTTGCGATAGTACCGAGTGGTAACCCGGAGGCGAGGTCGGGTCGGTATAGGATGACCAACCTCGTGTGCGTATTTTACATTACCTATAGTTTATTTCTTTAGGTATTTAAAATAAGTTAAACTAAATAAGTCACGTGACTCGGCAAATCAACCAATCAAATCAATCTTTTGAGTCTCCACAGATGCAAGAAATGGACTTGATTGGTTGATTTGCCGAGTCACGTGACAATTTTGTTTACCTTATTTTAAATACCTAAAGAAATAAACTATACATGTGATCTAAAATTATATGATACTAGCGGACGCCCGCGACTTCGTTCGCGTAGTATCAGTAGCCTATGTCCGTCAGGGATAGTGTAGTTTTCTATCTGTGAAAGAATTTTTGGAATCGGTTCAGATCCAGAGATTACCCCCTACATACAAACAAACAAATTTTACCTCTTTACTATATTAATGTAGATGTAGAAGTGCAGATAAGAAAAAATACACGTTCGTATTACTTCTTACACCATGCGCCAGGCGGCGCGAGTCAAAAGGAACGCGCCGCCCGCGCCCGCCTTCCCCCGCTACTCCCGCGACACGCTAGGGTTGGGCGGCATTCGTTTATAATTACACTGACACGGCGGGGGCGAGCGAGCGCGCGGCAAGCCGACAGCCTACTGCGATTTGCCTATGTCAACGGCAAGGCAGTCGAGCGTACCTACAGTGCCGAGTGGAACGACCCAGGTAGGACGCTTCTTATTCATACCTATATTCGAATTTGTTCGAAGTAAACTTTCTGTACTTGTGATATGTAACCGGATTGCTGATTTGCTAACAAAAAACTAAAATCCTAGATGTGTAAAGATAGCGTACTGATTGCTGTATTGTTGTTCCAAGTATTATTATTTGGGTTGTTAAACCTTATCATGGAAATCTCTCATGTCACAATCTGATAACAAGACATAAACCATGGAAGTAACATAAACTTAGGTACAACTGGAAGGCACTAGATTCATAAGTTAGTTTTTAATGTCTATATGAAGCCTGAAATAAAATGATTCTATTCTAAAAAGGAGAGAGGCCTATCAATTTTTTTTATATATAAAATAGGGAGACAAATAAGCAAGTGGGTCAACTGATGGTGAGTGATCACCTTCACCCATGGACACCCATAACACCATGGATATCACAGATGTGTTGCAAACCCAGAGGGTTAAGACGGAATATCTCTTGTGTCAGTAATTGCACCTCCTGCCTTGCTCTCTACGCCGGAACACAACAGTGCAAGCAGTGCTGCTTAGCGGCAGGATTAGCGAGCAAGATGGTGGTAGCAATCCAGGCGGACCTTGCAAAACTACCTTATTGATTTGATTTGATTATTTACCTGTTTTTTTTAAGATTTGTTTGTATAGTTTATAATAGAGAATATTTGCTGTTGCTGTTGTTGTTTTTTGTTTCTATTTCCTGTTGTCTCTTTTTAACATAGCAACAACAACAGATACATTATATCAATATTCATTATTAGCAATGATATCCTCGTATAACAAGAAGTGTGTTGGAAAAGTTAAACAATCTTTCTGGTAACTTATCTATTTATATTTATCCTCAATATTTTTTTCCTTATCTATATTTTATGTTTATTATTTATGATCATGACTGTACCTAGACACTTGAAATTTTGAGCATATGTTTCTTAGGAGGTAAAGAGATGTATCAAAAAAGGGTTTTTAGAAATTCCTGAATTAAAGGTGTTCAAAGGGCGATGGAAGTTAGTACACCACCCAAAAACTATGCGGATTAGGGTGTGCGGAATAATGAAGCTTATTTAAGTACCTATATTAATATATTTATAATGTAATAACAAGAGAGAGGGGCGGACATTGCGTCAAATCGGTAGTTGTGGAAGTCTATTGGAGAGGCCTTTGCCCAAAAGTGGGACACACATATGGGCTATTAAAAAAAAACAAAAATGATAACATCATTACTGACACCACTAGCAATTTTACCCGATTAAATGAAGGGCTGTTTTTTAAAATGAGTTTGCCTGCGTCATACGCAACATACGTAAATGCGAAAGGATTTGAAATTTATCATAATCCCTTTTAATTTTTATATAGCACCCATAAACTATTGATAAACATACATGGCAAAGGAATGCATGGCTATCGGTCATACAGCCACTAGATTAATACACTGAAATTAAACGCGTGACTCAGACGGGGCCAGGCACGACCTAACCTTTCGCAACATCATACCTTTAACCGTAACACAATAAAAAATAACAAACTACGCATTAATATTCGATGAAAAAAATTTTACACACGCAGTGGTCGCAGTGATCTATTTAACCGAACGCTAATTCCCGTGCCCTCGAGTGAATTAAAAAAGCACCGCAATTTTTTTTATTTTTAATAACATGGCACAGGTACTTACCTCGAAAAGTTTAAGTAGAATGTTCACATACAGCCTTCTCACGCCTAAAGACTTGCCGATCGAAGCTAAGAATATTATGCACAGGATTAAAAGAAGAAACGGCGTGTATAATATCGACACCGCGACCGACACAAACGACATGATTAACGCCATTTTGACGACTGATTGACTAAAATTCGACGTCATTCATGCGCCCACTGGCTGTCAAAAATTATCTGATATCGATGTTTTCAAGGCAAATTGCATTATGTTCATATAAAGTATATTTTATATTTACGCAAAACTAGTCTTTAACTTCATTAGTGATAGAAAAAAATTGTTCTTATGATGAGGTAGAATATTATGTTAAATAGCGAAAATAGAAGCTACTCTAACGTGTCGAGAAATCCATCGTGCATTTGACGTTTTGGAATCGTCCAGAAACATTAAATAATTAAAATTAGCTAAAGTCCAAATGGCAAAACTTCTAAAATATTTCTTCAATTAATTTATTTTTAGAATTTTTTATTTAGCCCATTTATTATAAAAAATATATACTTATATTACAATTGTTTTTATTAGCTTCACATCTGTCTGTCTGACATCGGGTTAGATTTTTTGCTGTGGTATCACGACATTAAAAAAAACGAAAAGGGGGAATTTTATCGGGATTTTCACGAAAATCCGGATTGAATTCTTAATTTCTTCCCGAAAATAAAAACAATGTCTGCTCTCCCCTACGGACCCCCCGTGCGAGTATCGCCTCTGATCAGGGTAAATATACGTTTGCATAAAATATACAACCTCCATCATTATGTAACATAATGTTTTTGAACGAGTTTTCCATTTTCAAAAATGGAAATATTTTTAAAAATTTACACTAATTAATGGCCGCTATTTTCCGTTGTTTTTCATGCATATCGACCAGTTATATCTTCAAAATAGCATAGTACTTGTAAATTCTAACCTCTTCGGAAATTGTCATTGAACCTTAATTTTATTTAAAGTTAAAAGCCGGATTTTATAAGGCTCCGCTATCTCATATATCCGTAAACTACGTAAGTATCTCAAAAATGGCACTGACTGAGTTACTGTAATAAAGAACAGACTTAAAAAATCAGGAGTGAGTCCTATAAATTAACTCATAATTTACTGATGAATTCACAGGTTTATGTTTTATTCTTTGATAGACATGTCTGTTAGTAAAATTAGTAACAGTACATGGGAAGAAAAAAACTTTTCCAAAATTTATTTATTTTTATTTACTTTATTAAGAAACACTTAACGCTAACAGTTAACCTTACATGCTAATGTTAACAATTAAATTATAACTATGCGTTTTATTCAATTATTATAACCAGATCGAGCTAGGCATACTCACTGATTCTAAGAATCTATTAGCCAATACTAGAAAGCTTTGTTCGGTGCACGAGAAAATGTCCATTTAGCGTTCATTGTCCAAAATATCATTCAGACTATCATTCAGCAACATTCAGCAAAATTATGCAGACCAAGTTCATTAATATTGAAAATGCAGTGTGTAGCCAATGGTTACTCAGCCATGCTGTCTGTGTGACAACAGCCAACGCTGGTTTTCAGTGGAGCCGTTATTTTTGATAGGTGCCCTTTTTCACAACCCTTTGGACCTCTCTGTCAAATTAATTTATTGCAATTTTGGATTTTACTCAAATGATGTTATAAAGAAAACAAACTGGAACAAACTACCTTGCTACTCTGCAAAACCAATGTTGTGCATCACCGCCTGTGTGACATATATGTTTTCATGCAAAGACCCACCCTTCTCCACGAAACAAAGGTTAAGGTTTACTGTCACATTTTGATTGATGCCATCTGGCGGTGTGTACCAACTACCGAGGGATTAACAGTTAGTTCAGTTTATTTATTCAGCTAATGCTGAATACATCGATATAAGAATAGATCTGCCTACTTGTTCGGATTGTTACAAGCCTAGCGTCACCACTTTGCTACGGGGTGAAGCAGGTGAAAACGGGCTTTCAATATTTAGCCATTGGTTCAACTTTGAATCTTATTGTAAGTGAATAAAGTGCTTCTAAGTTTTCTAACTAGCAGCGACACAGGCGTCGGATAGCAGAACTAAAAATATGACGCCAATGTAAAACGTACAAAACGCAGAGCTGTTTACTTGACAATTGGCACAGACAGTTTTATTCAGGCTATCCAACATAGTCTACCAAATAGACTATGGTTGGCTACTCTGCCACTGCGTTGTACACAGTTCTATGGTTTTCTCATTTCGATGGCTGAATACTGATGCTGCTGTTATCACTTCCAGTTTGGCCGGTGGTCGTTCCTGACAGTGGGTGTTGTGTACGGAGTCTTCCACCAGAACAGGCTGTCGAAGAAGGAGGAGAGACTGCGGGAAATCGAGGCCAAGGAGAAGCCCATCCGTGACGCCAAGATCGCTGCCGAGAAGGCTATCGCATCAGCTGGTGAATAATCTTTGTATTATTATAAGCTCACACCTGTTTCTGTAGGCAGAGACCACAGAACGTCATTTGCCAGTAACCAAGAATCATATTGTATACTAACGGACACTCGCATCTTCGTTCGCGTTAAATTTGTAGCCTATGTCCACCAAGGATAGTGTAGTTTTGTATCTGTGAATGAATTTTTAAATCAACTCAGTAGTCCCAGAGATTACCCTGAGGTTTATACATACAAACAAAGTTTACCTCTTTATTATATTAGTGTAGATAATGAAATAAATTTCAATTTCTGTTTTTTCAGCTGAAATCAAGGCCCTCGAAGAGATGGTCTCCAAGAAGTAGAAACATACCAGCTCTAGGTTTAAGTGAACTCGCCGCACCCTGGCCTTACCATCAAGAGTAATGTTATTTAAAGAATTATAGTTAATTGTATACAACAAGAAGTTTTATTTATATACCAACTACAACTTCTATTCCCCTTTTAAGAGTAGTTTTAACCCAGGGGTGCAATTTTTGAATCTCACCAGGTGACTAGAGCTCACCAAGATGGCCGAATCTCTATGAAAAACGGCTATTTTGGTGAGCTTTAGTTACCCGGTGAGATTCAAATGCAATTTTTGAATCTCGCCAGGTGACTAAAGCTTACCAAAATGGCCGCATTTCTACGAAAAACTGCCATATTGGTGAGCTTTAGTCACACGGTGAGATTCAAATATCGCACTCCTGTGCTCCCCATTCAATCGGCGATAACGTTTTCCACCCTCTAAACCTTAACCTACCGCTATGATTTTTTCGTATGTTATCATTATGCCCTAGAACTTTTTTTTTATCTGTATATTGCTGATCGTAGTCCTCGCAAGGGGTACGGGCGGCTACGATCGCTGGACAAATAACTATTTATATAAACACCAAAACACGTGATTTACCAATATTCGAAGGTCAAATCTATCAACTTTATGAAGAATATTGTAGGTGCGAGTTCTAATGCAGTCAGCGGCTAGCACGAGTGGATATAACCCGCTTTGTCGAGCGGTGCGTGCGGTGCCCTAGAACTAGGTTTGTATGTATTGATTTTTTAAATATTCTTAATAGTTTCTTTTTTGTTTTGTATGAATCTCCTTTACACTTTATCTCTACTGACGCGAGAATTGCTTTGCTGGACACAATACGAAGAAAAGTTCCGGTTCGTCTGCCCGTCACCCTTGTTAAAAGGAAACTAGACCGATCGAATCATGGGCACACATTCAGGTGAATATGCATATTTCTCCATGATTTTTTCTTTCGCCGTGCGTGCGATAATAAGTAATTTAATGTGCAAATTATTACGAATAACATTAAGTCTACTGCTTATTTTTATTCGCAGATAAATAAGTAAGTATTGAAATCCTTTTTTAAAATTTTAAAATACATATTTTCGTGATCTATAGATTAGTAATTATTTTCATCAGTAGATAGCGGGACCCTTCTTATGGTTATTAGTTAGTCTACTCGTCAATAGATGGCGGCACGTGTCTGTATTTTTATATTAAGTTTTAAATTATCTTTTTTGTTTGCCTAATTCTTCATACATAAAGTGTGTACATGTTTACAGGGAAAAAACAACAAACAAACAAAGTACCTAGTTGGACGTTTATTTTCTTAACAACTAGTGTATACTCCATGTATCGACTTATATACTTCTAGCCGCATTTAGAGCTAAATGAAATTACAACGTAAGCATAAATGTTATACTAGAAGTTAGATCCAAGTTTACAAAAGCTCGTTTATCTACTCGACAGCAGATGGCAGCACGTACACGCAATTTAACCAAAAAACATTTCGAAAAAATAAAAATACCCTAGATATTGTTTCTCCAGAAATAAACACTTTCTGATAAGGGCTAGCAAACAGTTTGTTTTTGCTGTAGTTTTTAACGAGTCTATTTACACATTTCGCCTCTGTTTTTTACAATCTTTAGGTCGTAACGTATTTATAAACAAACTGCCACGACCGTAGTGTGTTTATATGCTTCCGTTAATGAATTAAACAAACTGGCGTTTACGTGTGATGAATACGTCTATTTACAGGGAAATAATTGAGAGTTTTCATTTAAATTGTACCGTGAACTATAGGCCCTACCAAACTGACGGTTGGTGTATAATAAAATGCAAGCTGAGTTTTTAGCATTGGACTGTATTTTATTCAAAACTAGCCCGCGACTTCGTCCGCGTAGACTTGTTAATTAAAGCTTAATAATTCACAAACGGATGCCTTAATAAAAAAACTGTTTTCAAAAACTCACAACATTTTTTATCTACACATATATCATAAATGCTCTATAATGCGTTCAGAAACCATAGGCAATGACCAGCATTATAACAACTAATATTTATATGAGATTTTTTTTAATTTTTTTCTGTATTTGTTCAAATTCATTTTTTATCACATTATTTTAATGTTAACAGTCTATAGATATTTAATAGGTATCTAGCACTAGTAGCTAGTAGCAATGCAGGTCATTGCCCTATGGCTTCTGAACCCATCATAGAGTACTTATGATATGTGTGTAGATAAAGTAATGTATGCAACTGTACATAATTAGGTCTTAAAACACTCGTGTGATCCTATTATGAAACTCGCTGACGCTCGTTTCATAAAACCACACTCGTGTTTTAAGACCCCTCATTATGCAACAGTTGCATAAAATACTATTAAATTGCTATCCAACGACACCACACACTATGAGGTAGACAAGAAAAAAAAATTACATCCCTGTTAGCGACAGGCTCATGCGACCTCCTTCGAATACCTTAATTGTCACTGCTTTTGAAAATCTTTTGTCAGTCGTACGTCTACTTTTCTACTGTCTTTACCGCTCCCTTTTATATATTTTATTATTAGTTCACAAGTGTTATTTATTTCCGAGCCCGACTGTCAACAATCCCCAATTCACGTTACTTAAAAAAATGTAATTCAAAATTTGACTTCACCACTTTGTCGGCATGATTAATATGTATATCCATGCCAAATTACAGCTTTCCATTACTAAGAGTCCATGAGCTCGGCTACGGACAGACGGACGGACGGACATAGCGAAACTATAAGGGTTCCTTGTTGACTGCGGAACCCTGAAAAGGTATTTAGAGAGAAATGAGAGTTGCGATGCTAACATTGTTGCCACAATATCTATTATTATTATATTATTATAAGCTCACCCCTGTTTCCCTTTGGAGTAGGCAGAGATCACAGAAAGCCATTCGCTCCGGTCCTGGGGTGCGATTTTTAAATCTCACCGGGTGGCTAAAGCTCGCCAAAATGGCCGCTTTTCATAGAAATGCGGCTATTATGGTGAGCTTTAGTCACCTGGTGAGATTCATAAATTGCATTTGATTCTCACCGGGTAACTAAAGCTCACCAAAATAGCCATTTTTCATAGAGATTCAGCCATTTTGGTGAGCTCTAGTCACCTGGTGAGATTCAAAAATTGCACCCTTGGCATACTTCCCTCGCTTCCTCCACACACATTCCTCTCTTCACACATGCTCGGCGGTTACTGGTACTTCTAATTGGGATGTTGACAAAAAAATAATAATTAGGCCATCTTTTAGAGCGCCAGAAAATAGTAGATACGTATTTTTTCTTTTGCTTCTAAAACTTAAAATAACAAAGTTACAGAGCGGCGAAAGTTCGCGCTACGTCATTATATCGTAAAATTTTTACGAATCGAGTGACGTCACGAGCCCCTACTCCTGAATTTGAATGTGCTGTATCTTTGTCAATATTATTCGTATGGACAAATAAAAAAATACGTATCGAGTATTTTTCTATAATCTAACTGACGGACTAATTAGAATCTTGTTGTTTTAACCCAGGAGACATCCCTATTTTGCTTGTCTTTAGGATGTCACTTATTTGGTCAACAAAATCACGCCTAAAGTAAATGTAAACAAATGAATACATTCCATTAGTAACCGTTATTTTTATTTTCAAAATGGACGTCATAGGTAGGGTTGCCGACCGTACTATATAATATAGTATTGTACTATATTTCGGCTCGCCGTACTATATACTGTTGAACTAATATATAGTACGCAAATATACTATATTTCGAGCACTTGTCACTAGAGATGTACCGACTAGTGGCCGACTAGTCGGTAAAGCCGACTATGCGCGTGAACGTATGAGGCGCGTAGAACATTACATATTCCGCTCGAACATTAGCGAAAGCAATGATCGGCTTGGCCGACTAGTCGGCTTTTTCCCAGCCGATTAGACGGCTAGTCGGCCAAACTCATCGTCGGCCCATCTCTACTTGTCACGTTTTTAAAATAGATAGAACAGATAAATATACAACAAACTTACACCATTGCCTTTTTTCATCTTTCCAAAAAAATACTATATTTTTTGAAGCGTACTATATATTTTTAAAGCTTATTCTCAAAAATACTATATTCAACCGAAAAAATGTTGGCAACCCTAATCATAGGTACGAATGCAAAGTCCCGGAAGTGACAAGGTCTGCCTAACGTCAACATCCGGGTGTCGAACTAATATAGAAGGCCCATTTGAAACAGCCACAAATACCACAATACGTCTTCAAAGTGATAACGGGAAACGTGCGTTAGCAACAGTGACAGACAGATCTTTTTTAAATAGGAAGGCAAACAAGTAATAGCTCGCTCAGTTTTGATATCTTCGGCGGGTTCCAAACATAAACTCAGTTTAAACAAACTGGAACAAATTACCTTGCTACTCCGCGTAACCGCGCTTTTGGTTTCGCGGAGTAGCAAGGTAATTTGTTCCAGTTTGTTGATATGGACCTCCGCAAAGTAACGCCTGAATCTATTAATTATTTAAACTCAGTTTATTTTCACCATTTGTATATTTAAAGAGAATTCACATTACAATCGCATCTCACAGTTATATTTTTAATATCAACCACAGGTAGAAAAACAGCTGGATTAGCGAGCAAAATGGTGGTAGCGATCCGCAAAACTAAAGCTTAATTTCTTTTTCCCTGGGACTCTGTCTGACTAATGACGTAAGAAATGCACGCACATAGCGATAAATTAAACCTAGACAGTCATATCAGAGCCACAGACGCAATTTACGCTATGCAAGCACTCGAACACGCGGCCGACAGCTTTAATAGCCTCCTGACGGATCGCAGGCGCAGATGGAAATAGCAACTCAATTACACATTAGAAAAACCGCAAGGGCGAGCCAGACTCGCGCGCCGAGGGTTCCATACCATATTTCCACGCCATCGTATTAGGTTGCGTATATTTATTAAGGTAGGTATATACATTTCAGTCGCCTTTATGTCCTGTAACTCCGGAACCAATGAAGTCATTAGTCTTCCTTTAATTCGAAATCTTTAAAGCCGTTTTCTAGAACATCATTACAAACTAACGTACGTAGGTACGTATTTTGCTTGTACTTTTTGGATTTATTTAAAAATTTGCTGTCAAGTTTTGGCTAAGTCTTAGAGCTCTAAGGGCTAAGTAGTTCATTCAAGGAAGGAGTTTAAAAAACGGTGTATGAACGGTGAATTGGAAAATGCAAAGAGGGAGACCTCGGGGAACGTAAGACAAATCGAAGACATTCTGGAGGAAGACTGAACAGAAGTAAGTAGATATCTTTAAAGGAAATACTCAGTATACAAGTGGCAATATTTTGCGTGTTGAGTTTTTAGTATTAAATGTCCATTGTTACGATAGAAATAAATGTAGGTACCTTCTTAATAACCACTTAGTTGCACCTCAAAAGAGCAGATAAGTACGAGTGTAATAATAGTTTTTAGGCATCTGTAAACCTTAAAGATTTGAATATTCTATTAATAACTTCAATGGACTTTGCACATTTATGTTATATGGGTGTTGTCATATGTCAAACGTGGGATCTCACAAATCTCTTCCTATAGTAACAGGATGTAATGCATCCTATGTCCAAAAAAACATCAAAAGCGCTACCAACCCACAAAAGATATCGATTTCATGACGGCTATTTTGCCGCCAAACCGAGCTGTCAAACTGTTTACGTTCCGAATCGCGCTCGACCACAATTTATTGACTGTCGTTTTAAATCGTTCCAAACGATTATTTAATGATGTTTCCGACACCATAGACATTTTTATAGCTCTACAAATTTACGTTTTCCGATGACATTGGCGCTGCTATCGCGTAATAATTTTAAGTTTGTACCAGTTCGTACGTATTAGCGCCTAGTTTAAATTACAGCCGCTAGTTAAAATGAATTGGTGTTTTTTTTATTGGTTTGTTTTTTTTGGGCATCTAAAATAAAAGACCGTGGAAGTATTTCAAATGGCAGGTGAAGTCAAACAGGTGTCAATAGGTAGACTAAACAATTTTTTGCGTGCACATCAAAATAGTAGGTGGTACGGACGCCTCAGAAGTAGTTGAAAACTTTAGTACCCTATCGCTGTCAATGATGTGACAAATTCGAGGAACTCTCATTTCATACGTTACTACGACAAGGTTCTTAAGTAAACATTTAACAGTTAATTTTGAGGCTCACTGTATCTTATCTAGCCTAGAAGTACTTTCTAAAAATGCTGCCAATATTTAATAATAATAATTAATATTAATGAGAGGGCCTAAACCCGTGGCCTAAACTTAAAGGGAAGTAGCCTTATTTAGGCCCTCCGCTAAGTCGCGCGTGCGCACCGTTTTTCATGAAGATTCGTCCATTTTGGTGAGCTTCAGTCACGTGGGCCGTGATTCTCGGTTCATGCGAGATTCATCTCGCATGCGAGATACGTCAATAAATGACAGATTTCCAAGGGATTCGACAGATGTTTTCGTACGAGATAAATCTCGCATGATCCGAGAGTCAGCTCTGGTAAGATTCAAAAATTGCACCGTTGATGTCCAGAATTGTCTTTTTTATAAAACCTGGGCCCCCAATTCTGGCGCTCATCGAGATTATTCTGACGTTCGAGATGTGTCAAAATATGACAGATTTTGAAGGGATTTGACAGCTCTTTTTGGCTTATCTCGAGTGTGACTTCATCTCTACTGACGCGAGAACTGCCCCGCTGTGATATTACCGTTAGTCATGGTCATGATCTGGACGGACGCATAAAACTCGGTCGACATCAAAGTTCATCTGTTTATTGACGCACGCCATAACGCCCATCGATAGGTTCTGATTCTAAATTTAAACGCGTCTTGCAGTCTGTTCGGCGTGCAACACGGAACGGTATCGATAGTTTTTAATGTCGATAGTTTTTACAGTCGATAGTTTTTTTGGTCGATAGTTTTGCTCCTGCTGTAGTAGCATACGCTAATACTTGGAATAAAACAATTTAAACAGTTTATATATATCGCGTATGTTGTAACGATTTTAATTCCCGACTTTTCGAACCCTTTTAGGTCTCGTGTTCACAGGCAGAGTGACAAAAATAGTTGAAAAATACAGTTAGTATTTGTCGAAATTTTGAAAAAGAAATTTAATAATAATAAACGTCGAATGAAATCGTTTCAATAACCTAACGCAATTAGACTGCAGATACTACCAGCACTTCGGAAAACGGCATCTGCTTAAAAGAATGCGCCACAAGAATTGAACCTTTTTCAACCAAAAATAACAATAACAAAACGACGCTTCTCTGCAAGGCGCAAAAACATAAGGAATTTATATATTTCTTTATTAACTAATAAACACATATATGAACACTTACAGCCTAGCCGCACAAGTTTATGAAATAAGAAAAGTTATTAAGTACATAGAGAGACATAGAGACGCAGTAATTTTTATCTAGTCTAGGTTTAGCGGTTTTATCAAAAAAATATATTGACGTTCTAAATAAAAAAAAAACAACAATAAAATCTTATTCTAAACTTAAAGGTAAAATTGTTTACCCAAATTGACGCAGGTTAAGCTCAATGTCGCAATTGATTCCATAAGTGCCGGCTGGCTTATAATATAAATTCACATCGATAGAAAGTTTTAATTTTAATTTAGTTTTTAATTACGTCGAGTAGTAAAATATCGATAGTTTTCACCCGAGGCCTGTCCCTACGAGCGTGCCAGCACGTTTCCAGTCTACTGGAGACCGCCATTGCGAAAAGTTTTTGCCGCGTTTTCTTGCGTCAAAACCATAAATCACTTTTTTTTTAATTCTAAACTACAAAACGTTTAATTAAAAGCAAGTGTTTTGTAATAAATTGGTGTGATTTATTAAATTAAAATGGCGTTAAAAATGTTAAAATTGCCTCCTTTTATTTTATTGATATTAATTTGTGCGGATGTCATGGCGAAGGATTCGGGGGAGAGCGAGACAAAAAGCGAACCAGCTGTGGAGCCGAAGCCTGTTAAGGTATTTTTAATATTATTTTTAGGGATTCGTACATTAAAAAGAACCCTTATAGGATCACTTTTTTATCCGTGTGTCTGTCTGTCAACTCGCAAAGGAATAAAAACCTATAATAGGGTACTTGCCTTTGACCAAGAATCATAAATTTTGGCAAGCAGGAAAGTCGGTTGCCGGTAAAGGTTGACTGGCAGAGAATGCCTTAAGGCATTAAGTCCGCCTTTTCTACACTTTGTATTTTTTGTGCAATAAAGTTTAAGTAAATAAATAAATAAATGTCTTTTAGCACTAGTAAAGTAAATTTTTAATTATTTCACAAACATTTTTTTTTTCTTTTATAAATTTATTTGCAGTTGGTAAACTAAACTCCGTCCTATGTGGATGTATGGGAACAACAGTTTTTCAATGGCAAACTTAAGTTTGTCCATCAATGAAGTATATTTTTTCGTTAGAGCAATGTTAAGTGCATATCAAGTAGATATGTACGAAACTCTCAGTACGCGAGTAGGACTTGGGTTTTTTATAGAGAGACCTAAAAGTAATGGACTTTTAGTCAGCGTTTAAAATATGGCCGCATCAAAAGTCGAACAAAAGTACAACAAATCGACAATCGCTCGCGCTGTCAGTCTGTCGGACCGACGGCGCTGCTGGCATTTTGTAAAAACGTATTTGCAACGAAACTAAATAAATTATTATTTAATGCAGTTGGACGTAAAGTTGTAAATCCAACGACTATAAATGGTTAACTAATAATTTGCATTTGTAACATCGGCGTCAACCTGTATTCTCATGTCGGGCCGTTTTTCTGCTGTCATTTAGTATGACACTGTACATCCATGTATTATAATATCATTGAGTTTTACATAAAAAATAAATATAAGGTTATTTTTTGAGTTTTTTTAGTAAGTGGGCCAAAATTCTTTTTGATGCCTATAAAAATGTACATTTTAACGCATATTTTTTATTTATTCTGATATTCTTAAAATAATATGTTATCTTTAAATTCGGAATGACATACGCATACCCGAATGATGACTGTTATAAAAATATTTGGGGTCAGAATAAGAAAAAAACTATTGTTTGGTAACGCAGTGGACACTATTCTTGAGTAGTCATGGGGACTGGTAACGCAGTGGTAATTTGGGTACCAAATAAGAATTTTCTGTAATAAAAACCCCAGGACGGTGGGAAAATTCATAATAAAAATTGGGGCCCGGTTGAGAACTAACGTAATATTACTAGGAAAATATTTCGAGACATCTACAATTTGGTAAAAGTGCTTATATACATTTTCAATTTTTTTTTAGGCACTAAAAAGAATTTTGGCCAAGTAACTCTTAAAACAACTGCAACTATATTTAATTATCACTATGTGCATGCAATTGAGACAGACTAAAAAACTTTACAGAGTAATAATGATTGACAGGTAAGACAAGCGCCCGTGTAAATTCCTGGGCAACACTCACTACCTTGACAAAGACGAAACTTCTTTATTTAAAACTTGTCGCGTTTTTTTTTTAACACAGTTATTTCAGATATCTATTTACACATCTAAAGTGGACATCGCGTTTACTTTTTAAAAAATAAAATAGCAAGGCAACCGAACATATGCCTGATGGTAAGTGATCACTCGCTTATAGACATCCGCAGTACAAAGGTAACTGCAGATGCGTTGCCAACCCAGAGAGCTAAGATAAGTGCCAGTAGGCACAAGAAGTATTCCATCTTAGCCTTGATCACTTATCAGAGGTGCAATTTTTGAATCTCACCAGGTGACTAGAGCTCACCAAAATGGCCGAATCTCTTTGAAAAACGGCTATTTTGGTGAGCTTTAGTTACCCAGTGAGATTCAAATACAATTTTTGAATCTCACCATGTGACTAAAGCTCACCAAAATGGCCGCATTTTTATGAAACACGGCCATTTTGGCGAGCTTTAGTCACCCGGTGAGATTCAAAAATCGCACTCCAAAAGAGACACTTGCTCGGTTGCCTTCCTATTACAGTCAAGGAAATTGAAACACGTACCACCGTAGAACCTAGCCGAAGAGACATACGCATGACATTTGTATGACATAGCCTGGCGTTTAACGCGTCGCGTCATTGCGAAAGGGTTCTAAGGTGGTTCGTGAATATATTTCCCCTACTGTGCATAGTATAAAGTCGCATATTTTTCCTGTCTGTCCGTCTGTCCTATAGATGCATTGTCAATTTAGAGGGCTAAGCTAAGCGTGGCGTAACTTGGTGACCATAGGCCCTGGGGCAAAAAAAATGGGGCCCTATAGTCAAATTATATAAATAGGTATGTAATTCTGGTGGTCGGAGAATATTTGCAGTACGACAGCTAGAGTTAGTAAGTTTGAGGGCCCTGGGGCACGGCACTGCCGGAACACCATGGAGATTGCAGACTCGTTGCCAACCCAGAGGGCTGAGATGGAATACCTCTTGTGCCAGTAATTGCACCGGCTGTCTTGCTCTCCACGCCGGAACAACAGTGCTGCAGTGCAAGCACTGCTTAGCGGCAGGATTAGCGAGAAAGATAGTAGTTATCTTATAATTTTTCTTTTGTTTTCGCGACTTGTGTTGCAATAAAATAATAGTACATTACACCGCGAGTGTGGTGAAATAAAGAACGTCTCAGATCGTATAATATATTATTCCGTAATGATAAACGAAAATAAACTTAAGGGGTCATGACAGGACCATTGTAACGTATAAAATGAACAATAATAAACATGAATGGACTGATGCACTATGATCCGAGGTATTAAACAAGTGACGCACGCGGCACCTGCGCCCGCGCCGCGCTTATTGAAATATCGGCTCTCCAGCCCGCTGCCAACAACAACATCGAGCGGCCAATCTTAAATAGGTGACGACAGCTTGATATTACAGCTCTGAAGTCTGAAGGTTCTAACTGATACGGGTCTTAAGAGGAGGGTGAATCTAGCCTCAAAAAGCGCTCCCCATACAAACGGCGATAACGTTTTCCACCCTCTAAACCTTAACAGATGACAATGATACTTACTAATTTATCCATATACGAATAAAAATATGCAGTAGACTTAAATCAACAAACTGGAACAAATTACCTTGCTACTCCGCGAAACTAGTGCCGGGCTCATGCAAAATAGCTGCGTCTGTGCGACACTAATATGTTCATGCAAAAACCCACCCTCCTCCGCTTCCACACGAAACCACATATATCACACAGACTCAACTACACACCACCACCACTAAACACATCGAATCGATCTTGATGATGCCTCGTATAGATTCGAAACGCGCGTCGATCGTGTAGTTTTAGTGTTTAGTGGTGGTGGTGTGTAGTTGAGTCCGTGTGATATATGTTGTTTCGTGTGGAAGCGGAGGAGGGTGGGTTTTTGCATGAACATATATGTGTCGCACAGACGCAGCTATTTTGCACGAGCCCGGCACTGGTTTCGCGGAGTAGCAAGGTAATTTGTTCCAGTTTGTTGATATGGACCTCCGCAAATTAACGCCTGAATCTATTAATTAGTAGACTTAAATGTTATTCGTAATAATTTAAGTAAAATAAAAAACCAAGGAGATATATGCATATTAACCTGAATGTCTGTGTAACCATGATTCGATCGGTCTAGTTTCCTTTTAACAAAGGTAACGGTCAGACGAACAGGGGTGCAATTTTTGAATCTCACCAGGTGACTAAAGCTCACCAAAATGGCCGAATCTCTACGGAAAACGGCTATTTTGGTGACCTTTAGTTACCCGGTGAGAATCAAATGCAATTTTTGAATCTCACCTGGTGACTAAAGCTCACTAAAATGGCCGCATTTCTATGAAAAACGGCCATTTTGGCGAGCTTTAATCACCCGGTGAGATTCAAAAGTCGCACTCCAGGAACTTTTCTTCGTAATGTCCAGTAGACACAGGATTTGGTATTGGTCCTATCCCCTAAAATTCCCCTGACATCTGACGGGTTAAGAACCCAGCCCCAAAAAGCGCTCCCCATACAAATGGCGATAACGTTTTCCACCCTCTTAACCTTAACCTATACCAATGACTTTTTGGTATGTTGTCATTAGATATGCCATAGATCTAGATTTGAATGTTTTGATATTTTAAATATTCTTCATAGATTTGACAATATACTAAATTATTATTAATATATTTAGGAGTTTAAGATCCAAAACAAAAAAATTGCACCTCTCTGACCATTAACATTCAACTGGAGTGCGATTTTTGAATCTTACCGGGTGCCTAAAGCTCACCAAAATGCCCGTTTTTATAAAGATTCGGCCATTTTGGTGAGCTTTAGGCATTTTGGCCCTAACATGACAGGCGAAGTTTAGTTTATCTCTATCTGCGTCCCTTTCTTATGACACTAGTTAGGCAGAGACACAGGGAGGGGTTAAACTAAACCTGGGCTGTCATGTTAGGGCCGCTGGGGTGCAATTTTTGAATCTCACTAGGTGACTAAAACTCACCTAAGTAGCCGAGTTAGAATTAAAAACGGCCACTTTGGTGAGTTTTAGTCACCGGTGAGGTTTAAAAATCGCACTCGTGTAAATTTCGATTAAGTACTAAAATTTAACAATAAATGGCGCCATCTCTCGTTAGCTAACGGTTATTCACAAATCACCAAGTTGAATGAGATAACTTATTAAGTTTCTCATAGATGACACCAAGGGTCGTTATACCTTAATAAATCTATACTTAATGTATATATAATGACTGTAAAAACGAAACACATTGGAAAATTCGCACGGTATGGTAGCGGTGATGTGACAAAATTGGAAAACGCAAGGCACGGATGATGTGGTTGCAGGTTCGAGTCCTGCCATTACCCTAATTTTTCTTTGTGTTGTCATTATGTAGCATTTAAATCTAATTTACGTTATATATTTCTCCTGATCTGCGGGGCAATTCTGGCGTCAGTAGATATGAAGTCACACTCGACATATGCCAAATAGAGCTGTCAAATCCCTTTAAAATCTGTCATTTTTTGACACATCTCGAATGCGAGATGAATCTCGATGAGTGCCAGAATTGGGGTCCTGACCTAAAACTCAACAGACCATGCCATCTCTAGACACTTGCTATGGATCTTCGGTTCCATTTCGAAGTTTAGCAAACTGGATCAAATTGCCTTGCTACTCCGCGAAACCAGTGCCGTGCTCGTGCAAGTTAGCTGCGTTTGTGCGACACATATATATATATATATATATATATATATATATATGTGTTCATGCAAAAACCCACCCTCCTCCGCTTCCACACGAAACAACATATATCATACACAGACTCAACTAAACAGAAGAGAATACAGCTTCTACAATGCGTGTGTAAACCAGACAAAACAATCATAACAATAACTTTCCACGATTTACTTAATAAAAGACCCAATTGTCGTCACTGTGGAAAAAATTAAGCACCCAACTGACATTGGAGTCTATTTCAGTTTTTACAACTAGTAAAAATATTTGCCGATAAATTATGTAGCGTGCGCGTGCGTTCCGATATGACGCCCCGCGATGACACGTTAATAATGGTGTGGGACGAGTTCCCAGGTGGCTCGAGCTTTGTTCAGGCGAGAGATTTTGGACTTTATTTCAATCATTATAGTCTTCTTTCTTTAGCATTATCGGTAATTCTCCAGAGTCTTCGCCGTTGCTCCTTACCGTTCCTTCATTAATAGTTGAAATAGAATTCTACTAACATGGACTTCGGGCAAGAACAGAAGCTGTACTCAGAATTGATACTAGTTTTAGCAGTAGTTGGTTTTAAACGTTAGATATTTCGTCAATTAATTAAGGAACGGTAATGAGGAGAATTACCGTACATATCGCACCTTTAGAATTAAAGCGACCCATTTCTGAATTATACACGTCCCAAAATATCACCTTAATTAAAAGACATAGGGTTTAATTTTGGGAAATGTCATATTCAGAATTGAGTCGCTTTAATTCTAAAGGTGCGATATGTAGCATAAAATTATGTCGCTATCCTTTCCTGCCTGTTCACATATCTTTAGCAGGAGTGCGATTTTTGAATCTCACCGGGTGACTAAAGCTCACCAAAATGGCCGTGTTTCAGCGTCCATTTTGGTGAGCTTTAGTCACCTGGTGAGATTCAAAAATTGCATTTGAATCTCACCGGGTAATTACAACTCAGCAAAATAGCCGTTTGTCATAGAGATTCGGCCATTTTGGTGAGCTCTAGTCACCTGGTGAGATTCAAAAATTGCACCCCTGGAGCTTACCAAAATGGCAGTTTTTCGTAAAGATTCCCCCTTTTTGGTGAGCTTTAGTCAGCAGGTGAGATTTAAAAATCGCACCTCAGATCATGACATCTGTAAAAAAAATATATTCAGCCACTGGGGACATAGATCTGGCTCGTTTTTTGCTCAACGGATTCGCATCTCAATCCAGAGGGGAAACGCAGCCAGCATCATTGGGAGCCTACCGCAGGGATCAGACCTGGGGGACCTCACCTAGCTTTAGTTTCCCTAAGTAGTTTTAGTTTAAGTTTTATATATCTAAGCCTAGTTTAGAATGTACAGTCAAGGAATTAAATTTCCAACCCACCTAAGGTTCAATAGCATATAGCAAACTGTCACCATAAGAGCTATAGAGCAAGACGTTAGTTTGACATATCGACCTTAATGCATTGTGAATGTCAGACGACATTTCAACGAAATGGGTAGGGAATTAAATTCCTTGACTGTATTATTGATTAGTTATTGTTTCACTTTCAATTAATTATTGTGTCTTAATGCATAACCATGTAGTTAATAAAAAACCTTCTAGTATTGTAATTTAACGGAATAAATATTAGGTGTTTCTTATCTACCTCAGAAAAGCAAAAATAATTTCTGTAGAGAAGTAATTTTACTTCTCTACAGAAATTATTTTAGTTTTATGTTTAAAAATTTTGTGTAAAACTTGTGTTTTCTTAATTAAAGTTGATTCCAAGCCAAAACTTTCATGTTATTTAAAATATACGATGTCATTTTAGAATTATAGCAAATCTCTCGGTAATATACGACACATGTTCACCTTTCGTTTGACCAAAACAAAAATATATTTTACAATTTTACATGAGAACAAAAAAAAAACAAGGGAAAAAGAGGTATTCCATCTTAGCCCTCTGGGTTGGCAACGCATTTGCAATCTCCTTGGTGTTGCGGTTTTCTTTGGGCGGCTGTTGATCACTTACCATCAAGTACAAAAAAGATAGTTAAGGGTGGAAGGGCCTTTTGCAAGGTCCGCCCGGATCGCTACCACCGTCTTGCTCACTAATTCTTAAACAGGTCGTTATGTTTTTGTCGGATTCTCAGCAAGTCATTTATTTCTATTTGTTATTTCAACTTTATTGCACAAAAAAATACAGAATGTACAAAAGGCGGACTTAAAGCCTTAAGGCATTCTCTGCCAGTCAACCTTTGGGCATAAACAGAAAAGTTGTGGGCGGTGCGGATAGACAAACGAGTAACAGAAAAACAATGACAAATGCTACTACATACGTTACATACAAACATATAATACAATACATAGATATAAAGATACACACATTAATATGTCATTCATGACGACCTGACGTCCGGATAGCCTAGTGGTTAGTGACCCTGACTACAAAGCTGAGGTTCCAGTTCGATTCCCGGGAGGGGCAAATGTTTGTATGATGAATACGAATGTTTGTACAGTCAAGGAATTAAATTTCCAACCCACCTAAGGTTCAATAGCATATAGCAAACTGTCACAATAAGAGCTATAGAGCAAGACGTTAGTTTGACATAACGACCTTAATGCATTGCGAATGTCAGACGACATTTCAACGAAATGGGCAGGGAATTAAATTCCTTGACTGTACCCGAGTCTGGATGTTACATGTATTTAAGTATATATATCCGTTGTCAAGTACCCATAACACAAGCAGGTTTAGTTGCCTACTTTGGGACTAGGTTAACTGCGGTCCTAACATGACAGACCAGGTTTAGTTTAACCCCTCCCTGTGTCTCTGTCTAACTAGTGTCATAAGAAAAGGACGCAGATAGAGATAAACTAAACTTGGCCAGTCATGTTAGGGCCAAGTGTTAATGTCCCAAAAATCTTCATATTCATATTCATTCATGATTGGTAGCAGGTCAAGTAGCATGACGTCATGTTCTTTTGATCAAACCATTCGACCGCACGAATGCGTACACACTATATACGTAGGCATCGATATATATCTCATTACCAAGGTTAACATCTCAATATTTCAGAGTCAAACATCAGCACCGTTTCATCTACCGACAAATTGATCTTCTCGCAGTAAACACTGGCAGAAATAGCTCATAAACCAAGCAAATAACTCAAACAGCATGACTCAATACGTCTGCTTAGTCAGTGGAGGTCCGATATAAGTCCGATATATGCTTAAGAAGAGTGTGAACCCAGTTCCCTCCATACAAACGGCGATAACGTTTTCCACACTCTAAACCTTAAGCTTGATTGTTGATGATGTTTTTATATGTTGTCATTATGCCCTAGAACCGCTTCTTAGAGCTGCGTTACGCAAGCTAGCTGGAGCTGAGTTGTACACGCAACGCGTACGCAACATGTGACGGCTTTGACAACATGCTTTTAAGAGGAGTGTGAACCCAGCCCGAAAAAGCGCTCCCCATACAAACGGCGATAGCGTTTTCCACCCTCTAAACCTTAATTTATGGAAATGATTTTTTGGTATGTTTGTCATGATGCCCTAGAACTAGGTTTGTATGTTTTGATTTTTTTAATTTTCTTCATAGATTTGACAATATTTGTATTTTAAGAGTTTCATACAAAACAAAAAAGCGTCAATATTTTTGAAACTATTAAGAAAATTTTAAAAATCAAAACATACAAACCTAGTTCTAGGGCATAATGACAACATACAAAAAAATCGTGGCTATAGGTTAAGGTTTTGAGGATGGAAAACGTTATCGCCGTTTGTATGGAGAGCGCTGGGTTCACACTCCTCGCACTTTGCGTATGCGACACGGCTCCAACTAGCTTGCGTAACGCAGCTCTAAGAAGCGAGCTGCTACGCATCGTGTGGTTCGGCCATAATGGCATGGTAGAAATAATGATTTTCAAAATTCTACAACTCCTACACGAGTTTTGGAAAATAAAATATTGTGTTCAGAAATTCAGTTGTTTATACCGAAAGTAGTTTGTGTTTTTGTAGTCGGTAATGTGACGGAATTGGATAACACAAGGCACGGATGCTAAAGTTGTAGTTTCGACTCCTATCATTGCCTACCCTAATTTTTCTTTGTGTTATCATTACATAGCATTTAAATGTAATAATTTGAAATAACTTCGAAATTATCCAAATTCCCGTCTCATACGGAGCGATCGCGTTAGAAAAAAAATAGGGGTGCAATTTTTGAATCTTACCAGGTGACTAGAGCTCACCAAAATGGCCGCATTTCAATGAAAAACGGCCATTTTGGCGAGCTTTAGTCACACGGTGAGATTCAAAAATCGCACTCCACCCTGTGACCCACCTCTCACCCCTGGTGAAGAATCTCACCGGGTGACTAAAGCTCACCAAAATGACCGTTTCTCATAGAGATCCGGCCATTTTGATGAGCTTTAGTCACGCGGTGAGATTCAAAAATCGCACTACCAGTACTTAACAATAACAGCCAAATTGGCGCCAGTTGCAATGGTGTTACGTGTCAGAACATGGTCAGGGCCCCTATTCTGGGTTCATGCGAGATTCATCTCGCACGAAAATAACTGTCAAATCCCAAGGAAATCTGTCATTTTTGACGTGTGTGGCATGCGAGATAGCGTCTCGCATGACCCGAGAATTGGGGTCCTGAACGAATACATAACAGAATATCTGCAGAATATTATCTTAGGTTTCAACGACAAGACTCTCACATTATTAGATCGAAACAGTTTTCAAACTTAGATACTCTACATTCGATATTTCTCAGGTCTAACTAATATTTGATCCGCTGCTGGCTGCTCTCCAAAACATTATTAATATTCCCGTGGCGCCAAATTATTACATGTTACTATTTTTTTAACGTTCATACTCCAACATATTGTATTTTAAAACTAAAAGACATGAACTACTATGAGAATTAAATAGAATTAGCAATCTTATTAACCCAAAAGTAAGATTGAAATTTTAAAAAATGAGCAATGGCGGTTGTTACCGTTTATTTCGAGGCACGAAAGGATTTGACGTGATTCAAATGATTCAATAACCTAATTTTGAGGTTATAGTTGCATTTGGGTGAAGTTATGTTTCCCGCGCAAATTGAAATTGTTTGTTTAAGAATTAAAATGTCGTGGGGGAGTAGTTTATGGAAAATAATTTATGTCTGTATTTATTTTGAATCTAGATTTTTCGTTTTATTTCTGCATCTAAATGTTTACTGGCTGAAAGAAGATTTTTGGCAGAGTCATGCGTGACCTTAGTCCAGTTTTCCGTAAATGTAATTAAAACGATGAATTAATGATGCCAGCTACCTTCAAAAAACTACCACGTTTTGTGTATTAATAATATTGTTTGTGTACGGTTCAATACCGCACAGTAATTTCGCTAACTCGCGCCCTACTTTGAACATGCGAAAACAGCACTATTTACTTAGACTAGCATTAATATATAACGCGCATTAAAATACTCTTAGAACCACTCTTTATACTAACGTCAGAGATACACGACCTTGTAGTCTAACTTGTAACTATTACTTCAATAAACTATTAAGAGAGTCATAACTTTAACTTACAAAACCAACATCAACTAGGAGCCCTACTGAAACTTAGCAGCGGCCCCTACAGTTTGAAGATTTCGCGAAATTTTACATTTTTAGCCGACTTCAAAAATTATTTATTCCACGTATACTCCACGCTTGTGTACGTTTTTTATTCGTTAATTATATTAATAAGAACCTATACCTGCTTTTTTATTTGTTTGCAAACAATTTGATAGGTCTTTTTTTGCAAAAGTGCTACGATAAAGTATATATAAAGAAAATGAAAGAAAAAAGACAACACAAAACGCCATGGCAGGACAAAATTGAATGACAGGACAAAACTGGCAAACGCACGGCACGGAATGCTGATGTAGCAGGTTCGAGTCAGGACTCGGTAATGGCAGGCTACCCTAGATTTTTCTTTGTGTTGTCATTAAATAGCATTTAAATGTAATAATTCGAATACTTTATAGATTCAGGCGTTACTTTGAGCGCAGGCGTTGTCTTTTTCTCGATTGCTGACACTGGGTTCGCGGATTAGCAAAGAAATTGTTTTCATTGGTAGTAATAATTTGAATTTTTTCATTGCAGGTGAACAACGGTGCGCCGTTGATGTTGGCGGATGAACTGAAACAAACGCTAGAGCGCTACCTGTTCGGAATGTGCCCGCAAGGCTACAAGGTAAAGATTTCAACTTTTTACATAAATAAACAAATATCCTGGAACAGTTAACACCAACTGACCTAGTCCCAAAGTAAGCAACTAAAGCTGCTTGTGTTATGGGTACTAGACAACGGATATACATACTTATATAGATAAATATATACTGAAATACATGTAACATCCACGACTCGGGTACAACCATTCGTATTCATCATACAAACATTTGCCCCTCCCGGATTCGAACCCGGAACCTCAAGCTTTGTAGTCAGGGCCACTAGCCACTAGGTTATCCGGTCGTCCAAGACTTATTTACATTGATCCAGTAGCTGGATCCAGCGTCGCTAGATTCCAGCGCTGGATTAACATTGGTGTTAAATAATTAATAGATTCAAGCGTTACTTTGCGGAGGCCCATTTCAACAAACTGGATCAAATTACCTTGCTACTCCTCGAAACCAGTGCCGTGCTCGTGCAAGTTAGCTGCGTCTGTGCGACACATATATGTTCATGCAAAAACCCACCCTCCTCCGCTTCAACACGAAACAACATATATCACACAGACTCAACTACACACCACCACCACTAAACACTCAACAACTCAATCGACGCGCGTTTCGCTTCTATACGAGGCATCGAGGTATAATAGTCTGCTTATAGGTCACTGACAAAAACAAACTCTCGATCTATTGAAAACAATAATAACGTGAGAAAACTAGACCACAAAATTCTTTTATTCCCCCAAAATATGTTTAGCCCTCTATATCATAAATTGGGTCACCTGATGGTAAGTGATCACCACCGCCTATAGACACCCGCAAAACCAAAGAGATTGCAGATGCGTTGCCAACCCAGAGGGCTATGATGGAATGCCTCTTGTACCAGTAATTGCACCGGCTGTCTTGCTCTCCACGCCGGAACACAACAGTGCAAGCACTGCTGCTTAGCGAGCATGTGCTAGGTAAATAGTACTAAATGGGTTTTGACAAAATTACACAATATGTTTTACACTCACAAATTGATCATACGAAGTTATTACAAAGATTATGAACGCGCACTACGTCAATGCATTTTACGTCGATTCGGTCTTTTATTAATGGCGACAGGCGCAGGTGTGTCGGACCGTTGCAAATATTAATGTCCCCGCAGCACTAAGCGGTTTGCGGCCATTTTAAATAGCTCTAAAACAATCCCACGCAGTTCCTCTATAATGGCTGTTGCCGCCAAAAATAGCGTAATATTTCTTATGCCAGTTTGTAAATAACTTCTTTATTCAAGCGTGTTGTTGTTACTAAGTAGTCTAATACCGAAAGGCCTTCCGAGATCAGAAGGCTGGGCAATATTTTGCTCAAAGAATCAGCATTGCCGTCCAATGTGACAATGCTGCCTGCCAGCCTTCTGGGTGGCAGCATTGCCCCGGTTCTCCCTGTTGGCGGTGATTTGGGACAATTTTTTACCTTTAAATAAGTTTACGATAAGATTATATTATTTTTTTAAAAGAAAGAATTTCAATAAAGTCACAGGAAAAAAAGAATTATTGAAATCGGTTAACAATTGGAAAAGATATCGCGTAACATACACGCAAAAAATATTAAAAATCGTATTATTTATTGGGTATTACAAGGTACGATCGTTTGTCTTCCGTTTTTTTATTACAGAATTTACAACCACCATAGGTTTCCTTTAAAAAATATACAAGAAATCGAACCCTGATAAAAAAAATTAAGGCGCCATAGAAATTTTGACACCACGCTGCCGCCGAGGAATTGGCCTTCGGCGCTCATATCTAACATATAAAAATAAACAACAACAATACACAAATTACAATACCAATTTACGTTATTATGCACGAATGCTCGCAACGGCCGCATTGCCAAACTGCTACCTTCACTGCTATTTATAACGTTAACGTTAAACGGTTAACGTTACGGTAACGTTATAAATATGTGCGAAAATCACGAACGTTTAAAACAATTTAGCTTTACTGTTGTCGTCAAAGTAGAAAAAAAACTATGAATTAACGGAACACAGTACCTGTCGCAGATGCCGCTGGGCAACAAGCTGAAGAACGCGACCACCCTAACGTGCGACCTGGACCCTGAGCAGCAGGACCTGGCCGGCAGGTGAGTGAGGATCCTTCACTATCACCTGTCACTAGTGCCTCACCTCAACACACCTCAGAGACCAAGGGTTGCATGTAGTCCGTAGGTAGCTCATGATCGAAATCTCGCATGTCCATAAGACTGGTGCATTTCTTGGTCAACGCATTGGAATTGCGATCCAACGTGGAAATGCAGCCAGCCTTATGGGCACTTTACCGCAGGGGGCAGACTTGGGAGATATTTGTACATATAATTAAGTTTTTGTATTTTGTATTAGGTTAAGTTAATCATATTTCACTTTTATGCAATGTTTGATTATCCTTTTGTGTAATATATTTCCAAATAAAATAAATGTGAGTAATGAAAATGAATAATATATTTTGCAAGGAGGCCACATAGGCTTTTTGACATTGCTTTTATTCATTCTGCTCAGGTTAGCGGCGCTGGCGCTGCGTGCACACTCTGCTGGGCGCGCGGACTGCTCGCGGCTGGGCGTCGCGCTCGCCAACACGTTCGGCGAGCTGGCACGCACCGCTGCCAGCCGGCACGCCGCCAACACGGGTACGAGACACAGACAGACGGACAACAGAGCGATTCTATACGGGTTTTAGGGTGCAATTTTTGAATCTCACTAGGTGACTAAACTTCGACAAAATGGCCGAATCTCTACGGAAAATGGCCATTTTGGCGAGCTTTAGTTACCCGGTGTGATTCAAATGCAATTTTTCAATATCACCATGTGACTAACGCTCACCAAAATGGCTGCATTTCTATTAAAAACGGCCATTTTGGCAAGCTTTAGTCACCTGGTGAGATTAAAAAATCGCACTTCTGGGGTTCAATTATTGAATCTCACTGGGTGACTAAACTTCGCCAAAATGGCCAAATCTCTACGAAAAATGGCCATTTTGGTGAGCTTTAGTCACCTGGTGAGATTAAAGAATCGCACTCCATAATCTTAATTTTTCCGAAGTGCTGGTAGTGTCAGACATGTTAAAGAGCCTATATGGCCTACTTGCAAAATCAATTCATTTTCATGTGAGTCTCATTTCACAGCAGCATCTAACGAAGCAATAAAGAAGCGAAAGCTGTCGAAGAGTCAGAAGGCCAAGATCCAGGCAAAGCAGCGCACCGCGCTCGCCGTCAAGAAGAAGGCAGCTGCGCTCGCCGCCGCCGCCGCCTCTAAGATATCCGTCTAAACGTTCTTAATTAACTGAATTGGGTACTCGACACCTTAGACCAAATGGTGTGAAAGTGTAAAATTGTTTTAGAGCGTTATTTTAAAATAATGTGGGTAAAAATATATAATATATTATTTATTACAGGACAGTCAGGCAGAAAATAGTGGCGGGGAAAGTCAACAGCCCTGAAAAATAGACTTGATGATTGCTGTCTTGACACTACTGTTCTGTTTTAGCTTCTCGTCTTGTTGACGATGTAATGGCACCGTTCAAACTACTAAATTTACCTTTCGGTGGTGAAGCCCACGTTGAAATTGTCTGTTTCCCGGCAATTTGTACGATTCAATGACTTCATAGTCCGGTTTCATTTTGTCCTTATCTCCTTAAGATTCGCATTTCCAATAATGAATTAATCACTTTTCAGTGCACCTTCAAGTTTTCTAAGCAATATCGACTATTTCCTCCAAAGTTCCGTTAAATACGCTTCAAAACGCTTCCACGATTTCGGTGTAAAATATTTTTTGTGCAATATATTTAAGTCGAATAATAACTTATTGTCTAAGTTAATGTTATCTTATCGCACCTTAGACGTAATACTTTGCTAGCACTCCTTAGTAAAACTAAGGCAGTAGTTAGTAAAACTAAGTCATTTTTATATGTGATACTATCATTTTTAATCATCTAATTTAACTAAAACTAGTCTACCACCTGGGGTCCAGGAGTGCGATTTTTGAATCTCACCGGGTGACTAAAGCTCGCCAAAATGGCCATTTTTAATAGAAATGCGGCCATTTTGGTGAGCTTTAGTCACCTGGCGAGATTCAAAATGGCATTTGAATTTCACCGGGTAACTAAAGCTCACCAAAATAGCAGTTTTTCATAGAGATTCGGCCATTTTGATGAGCTCTAGTCACCTGGTGAGATTCAAAAATAGCACCCCTGTATTTTACGGGACGTCCCGTTGTTCAGCTATCATTTTGGCCGTTTCCTGTATTTTAATAAGAATAATACAGGACCATATACTAAAAACGCGTAGTCCCGTATTTTTTCCATGAATCCTGTAATTTTAGGTCATATGTCCTGTAAAATGAACACACAAGATTGCTCACCCTACTTCAACCCTTTGATTCTCAAAACTATTTTATCTCTTTATTTAATATTTAACGAAAGCAAATTATTTTTATGAATAAATTAACCTAATACAATATAGAAAAATACAACATCAAATAAAACTTAATTGTATCTGAAACATAACTATTACATTTAAATAGATATTAAGGGATAAAACATAATTTGACTAAAATAACTTCAATACAGTCCGGCAGAAAAGACTGGAATTTAAACGAGGGCGCCACTTTCTTCAAAATGTGTCAGTTCATTTTGGCATAGATGCTTGAATATGGAAACATTCTTTTGCGTAAATATTTTGGGTGATTTAATTAATTTGTACTATTTTGCCGGACTGTAAGGCTGTCTTGCCAAAAAGTTAAATGTTTAAAAAGGTGAATGGGCATTTTTGTATGGGCGCTGTCCCAACCCTTGTATACAATAGTGAGTAGTATGGACGTGTAGTACTCGGTGTAAGGATCATCATAGGCTATGTTTCGAAGATCAGGTGTCTTCTGCAGCATTAATCATTGTTTTGTATGAAAAAAAAAAACACCAAATTAGACCTATGCTCACATTACGTTTTTTACTTCTAGTGGCCTCAGTAATGCGTGGTTAAAATCTTTCGGCTATATCTCGAAAATGATTTTACAGATTTATCATACAACACATTACAGACTTTTCATACAACTGCTAGTACAAAGTGAGGTATAAAATGGGCTGTAGCTTTTTCCCTGCAAACATCTCGGTTTTGCTGTCATATAAAAAAATTAAGCTCTTATTGAGAGCTTTCTAATAAGATATAGCACAACTGTATACAGCACTTGGGACAATTTGCCCATTCTCCTTTATTGGCAGTTCAATTTTGCGTCTACATATAACTTTTTTGTGCAAGTTCGCCTTAGTTTAATAAATAATGAGTTATTTAATTACGTGATCATAATGTTATTTTAAAGGTTATTGTTTTAAATTTGTTTGTAATCAATTGAGACTAATAACTGTAATTGTAATTAATCATAGGTGGAAATATGAAATAAATAATTTGCAAAACGATCGATTATTTAATTATTGCTGTTTGATTTTAGCCACGTCCATACATTGGTTAAGAGGAGTGTGAACCCAGCCCGAAAAAGCACTCCCCATACAAACGGCGACAACGTTTTCCACCCTCTAAACCTTAACCTATGGCAATGATTTTTTGGTATGTTGTCATTATGCCTTAGAACTAGGTTTGTATGTTTTGATTTTTTTTATATTCTTCGTTGATTTGACAATATTTGCATTTAAGGAGTTTCATACAAAACTTTTAAAGCATCAATATTTTTAAAACTATTAAGATTATTAAAAAATCAAAAAATATAAACCTAGTTCTAGAACATAATGACAACATTAAAAAAACCATGGCTATAGTAGATTAAGGTTTAGAGGGTGGAAAACGTTATTCCCGTTTGTATGGCGAGCGGTGGGTTCACACTCCTCTTAATATGTTTTGTACTTATGTAGGTTAAGGATACTGACATGTGAATTGCAATTAATAAACATTGAACTCTTACTCAGGAAACCTTGCCGTGTAGATTTAGAATAGAATTGACGAATCATAAACCATGCATGGGTGCAAATTTCCAAAAAGGAATGCTTCAATAATAGAGTTTAGGTAGGGACCTAGCGACATCTAGTATCGAGTGGAAAATAGCTAATCAACTAACAACGCCAGCTGGGAGCTAATAGCAGAACTGAGCAACGGTTTAGTCAATATGTTGTCGTAAGTCTATTTTTAGTCTGCCTAAAATACTTGCAGCTACTAACTCTCATCAAAAATTTAATTTCGGGTAAATATGCATAAATCAACGCACAGCTTCAAAAACTGTCGGGGTTTCAAATTCCTACCATCTTAGTAGAAAAACATCGTTATGGCATTGTAATTTCTTGACGGACTGTCACTACCGTCAGTCAATTGAGCAGTGTCAAAAATGTCAAAATAAGATTTTTGCTTGGTCAGGGAATTTGACTTGTAAATAAATTAAAAACGAATATATATTACTAAGTTACGTATTTTACGAAAACCAATATTTTTATCTAGTCAGAATCTAAACATGGGTTCATTTTATTAAAGAATACTATAGTATCATTCGATACCTAGTTTATTTTCATCATGGATTTTGAAAGCCAAGTGTTATTTCTGGAAGAGGTGTCTCCAGACCAGATCGAAGTGGAGGTAGAGACAAGTGAGACATACCTGTTTGATCCTCTAACGGATCACAATTACATGTAAGTATTTTGAGTTTTCTGCCGGTTGCCATTTGGTTTCCTTGGGGATAGCACGTGTTTGTGTTTGATCTGCGAAATTTAGTTGCTTTATTGCATCCTCTCTGTGTTTTGTTGTGTGCCACGGTTATAGCGGACATCAGTAAGTGTTTTAATATAACTGTACGCTGCTAACTAGCCCGCAATGTCTCCCATTCCGCCTAAACCACCAGATCTGACGATCAACAATGAGGCATCCGGCGGCTCTCAGGCTGATGTGTCGCAAGACATATTCGCCGAGGAGCCAATGGAGATATCCGACCCATCCCGTAGGGCCAATAAGAGATCCTCTGAGCCGGAGGGTGGTCACCCGCCAACTAAGTTGGCGAACAGGGCACCGTCTGACTCAATCATCTCCATTTACACCCATCCTAATCTAAAAGAGGGTAAAAAGTACACCAATAAGGATGAGGGCCCTTTCCTCGTCCATGTTTCACGCGTAGAGTCCGAACCAGCAGCAGGCTCAACTCTTAACCCGATTAAGTTTGGAAAAGTTATGCTTAATTCCCGTGTGCAAGGTGTCTCACGAGACGGGGTTAAAAAAATAGGAAGAAACAGAGTGAGCGTCGAATTCAAGTCAGCAGATGCAGCCAATTCTTTCCTTAGTGACCCTCTGCTGGGTGCCAATAAGTTTGAAGCTACCATCCCAACATTTAATATCACCCGTATGGGTATAGTGAGGGGTGTCCCCTCCGACCTATCACTTGAGGACTTCGTGAAAGAGGTTGAGGTGCCTACTGGCTGTGGGGAAATCCTCAAGGCTAGAAGGCTAAACCGTAAGTTGTATAGGGATGGAAGTATTGAATGGGTCCCTACAGGAACTGTTGTACTTACGTTTAGCGGCCAGGTCCTACCTCTCAAAATCTTTTGCTGTTACACAGCCATGGCAGTAGAGACCTATCAACTTCCGACCATTCAATGCCACGCCTGTTGTAAGTTTGGTCATGTGGCGGAGCAGTGTCGTTCCAAACCGCAATGTTTTAAATGTGCTCAGGAGCACACAGGGAAAAGCTGCTCGGTCACCGAGTCTCTGGCCCGGTGCTTGTTCTGTTCCGGGAGGCATTTTGCCACAAGCAAGGCTTGCCCAGAGCAGACCCGACAGAAAACAATTAAAAGCACAATGTCGGAAGAAAACATTTCCTACTCTCAGGCATGTGAGAGATTCCCATCAGTAAAAAGAACGTACGCAGACGCCGCTCAACACATCCCCCACCCTCCAGCCAACCATACCTCCATGCCTAGCCCATGCGTCCCTTCCCCCCCGCATTCCCCCAATCAGTCCTACAGAAAAACGGTCACCATCCAAAGGTCCCCCCGTCGCCCCTTACCACAAGGATACGATCGCATTGCTCATCAAGCAATCATTGGCCAACGCGACCCCCCTCCCCCTAGCAACGGGGTTGCTCTCCGCCCCCAAGGCCCCCAAGACCCCCAACGACCAACTTCGCCCCAATCCCCATCCAGTGACAACCTACTGGACGTCTTGCTGTCTCTCTTAATTAATATGTTTAACAAAATGAACGACTTTCCTCTACCGCCCAACGTTGCCAGTAAACTAACCGAGTTTTTAAATATCGTTAACATTCCATCTCATCCAATGGAATAGTCATAGTTTACGCCCCAAAATACATGAAATTCTTCAAATGGTTGCCTCGTATGACCCTGTTGCCTTTGCCATTTCGGAGACATGGCTGGTCCCGGGATCCCGGTTTCGGGTCCCGGGGTACTCCTGCCTCCGACATGACAGAGATGACGGCTACGCAGGAGCCGCTCTCCTTATTAAATCTTCTGTCACGTTTACACGTCAAAATCTCCCTCCCATTCCTTCTGGCATTAATGCAGTTGCTGCTAAAGTCATGAATATGACAGTCCTTTCCATTTACATCTCAGACCCCCACTCTATTCAAATATCTGACCTCGACCTTATATTTTCCGCCCTTTCCGGCCCATTTCTTATTTTAGGTGACTTTAACTGCCACCACCTGATGTGGGGAAGTGCCGACTACGACGCCCTAGCATGTGATCTAGTGGATCTTATGGAAGATAAAAACATCTGTCTCCTCAATGACGGGTCTCCGACTCGCAGGACGGCACCAGGCCAGAATGCAAGTGCAGTTGACCTTTCTTTATGTTCCCCCAATTTCGGCACTCTTCTCTCTTGGTCCGTATTGTACGACTCCTGTGGTAGCGATCACCTCCCTATTTTAATTTCCTGCCCGTCTACTTTTTCCCAGGCCAAAAACCGCTCCAACTTACCCAGGTACCACTTGCCTAAGGCAGATTGGGACCAATTTGCCATAGATACAGATGTGTACGTCAGGGATCTCCCCTCTGTGGTTCAGGAAAATGCCCTGGAGTGTCACGACAAATTGGTAAAATCCCTCAAAACTGCCGCTGATAAAAATATCCCTGTAAAACATAGAGGTAAAATTGCTAAACCGTCTCCTCCTTGGTGGGACTCGGAATGCTCGGAAATGATTCGTCGCCGACGGGAGGCCGAAAAAGAGTACTGCAGTAATATGAGTACTGATAATTTTCTCTTATTTAAAAGAACTGCGGCTTTGGCTAAACGATTGTTTAAAAAGAAGAAAAAACAAGGATGGATACGCTTCTGCCAAAATATTTCTCCTCGGACCCCTTCATCTCTATTATGGAAAGCCATAAAACGTTTCCGCGGATCGTTCCGGGTCAGCGATGTCTCCAGCAACGATCCCTCTGCTTGGCTTTCGACATTTATCAATACTCTGTCTCCCTCACTTGCACCTCACATAAATTCTCTTCCTTCCCCTTACGGTCATAGCCCTCCAAACCGATTTGACGAACCATTCTCATGGACGGAACTTCTGACTTCCCTAGAACATTTAAACAACTCCTCCCCAGGCCCTGATAATATCCCATACTCTTTCCTGACGCATTCTGGCCAATCCACAAAAAAAATGTTCTTGGACCTTATTAATATCTTTTTCGAACTTGGCTTCGTACCAGACGCATGGAAGAAGCAGATTGTTATCCCCATCCGTAAGCCAGGAAAAGATCCTAGTTTACCGTCCTCCTACCGCCCCATTGCCTTGTCTTCCTGCTTACTGAAAATTTTGGAGCATATGATAAAGAAACGGCTTGAGTGGTTCGTAGAATCAAAAAAGATCTTGGCCAGAAGCCAATTCGGCTTCCGCAAGGGAATAGGCACTATGGATAGTCTCTCTATCTTGACAACAGACATAAGGATCGCCCTGACAAAGAATGAATTTCTTATTGGTGTGTTCCTCGACATCACATCCGCATACGATAACGTGGTCCTCTCCTTACTCAGAGATAAACTATCTAAGCTGAGTTTGCCTGAGAGAATGACCCATTTCATATGCAACTTCTTGATGGAAAGATCTATAGAGGTACGACATCGCGACTCACATTCCCCTCCAAGACTTATCTGGAAGGGCCTTCCTCAGGGATCAGTTTTAAGCCCGTTACTCTATAGCCTTTATACTTACGATCTAGAAGAGTCAGTTTCCCCGTTCTGTAACGTCTTACAGTATGCGGACGATTTAGCTCTGTACACATCCTCTCACTCCACAGAAGTGGCTTCTAACAGTCTCAACCAAGCATTATTTTACTTGGAGGAGTGGCTCTCTTCCCATGGCTTGTCTTTATCAATTTCCAAAAGTACTGTTGTGATCTTTACTAGAAAGAGAGCCATCCCTACAATAGAAATAGCTTTCAATAATGAGCTGATCCCCATCTGCAACAAAGTTAAATTTCTGGGCGTTGTCCTGGACTCTCGCCTTTCTGGAACGCACCACATAAACTATACGGTCCAAAAATGCCAGTCAAACATTAATATTCTTCGGTGTCTATCGGGTGTGTGGTGGGGTGCCCACCCATACTCGCAAAAACTTTTATACAATGCCATAGTTCGCAGCGTCCTGGATTACGGCTCCTTCATTTTGGAACCTTGCAGCAAAGTCTCTTTAACAAAAATGGATAAAATTCAGTTCCAGTCTTTAAGAACCATTCTAGGAGCTATGAAATCTTCGCCGACTAATTCCCTTCAAGTAGAAGCAGCGGATTCCCCTCTATCCCTTCGGCGTCAATACCTGGCCGATCGATTTCTCTACAGACTGGCGTTAATTTCTGGTCACCCTTTGATCCCGAAACTTCACGAGCTTAACTCACTGATTTCTAACGATGGATACTGGTCTAACAAAACTATTCCGTGCTTGATAAATAGCTTCCGTAAATTTAACAATCTCCCTAACCCATCTTTTTCTTGCTCCTTATTTCCACTTTTCACCACGTCTTACGATGCCTTAGTTTCTCAACCGAATATAGTCCTTGATTTTGGAATTGCGAAAAAACAACCTGGAGCCAATACACTATTCAATAGAAATTTCAATTGTTTTTGGCAAAACTGGACGATGATATTCACGGACGCTTCTAAACTAACTCCCCAAGGTTCAGTGGGCTCAGCTGTATGGATCCCTAAAGATTCCAATATCTTGAGCTTCAAATGTCCCCCAAATACTTCGGTGTTCACTGGGGAATTAGTGGCAATTTTGGAAGCTATCAAATACGTAAATGCTCATGGGATCAATAGGACAATTATCTTTTCAGACTCATTAAGCGGTTTACAGTCCATTAAAGCCAACCAGTTTGCGTCTAAAAAAATGTACCCCTTAGTTCTACAGATCAGGCAGTCACTGTTTGAATGTTACCTTCGTAACATGGAGGTTGCGCTGGCTTGGATTCCCGGCCATTCGGGGATTCAAGGCAACGAAATTGTCGACGCTTGTGCTAAGGAAGCAATAGAGATTGGCACCCTGGATCACTTTCATTGCTACTTTCACGATCTCTTTTCTGTGGCCAAATCTGACCTTGACTCGAGCTGGCAACTCTTTTACGATCGTTCAAAATCAATTAAAGGGCGCTTTTATTGTGATGTTCAACCCAACATCCCTCCTAAACCATGGTTCGTTCGGTACCGTCAGGTGGACAAACAAACGACGTCCGTTATCTGCAGACTACGTATTGGACACACGTGTACCCCCTCACGCCTGCACAGATGGGGTATTATCCAATCCCCCATCTGTATATGTGGCCTTGAAGAGGGTACGGCAGAGCACATTCTCTTCAACTGCCCAAACAGAACAGTGTCCCTGTATGAAATCCTCCCCTCTTGTGTCCCCAAACCTATTAACCTTAAATCCCTTCTGCTTCTCTCATCAACAAACAAAAAAGTCCTAAATTCTTTAATAAAATATATCCACTCTGAAAAAATTAAACTCTGACTTGTTGCTCGCCTTGCTTTTGTCATTCCCTATTGTCTTGTATTGTGTCCATATGTTATGTATTGTTTTTATGTTTTGTGATGTCTAAATATCTTGTGTCCGTCTCTTCCAGGGTCTACAACAGGCACTCATCACTCAACCCCATTTCGGCCACAATTTAAAAACCGGTCAATCACGTCATACACTACGCTGTTTTCAGGAGTCATTGGCAGTAATGGTCGCTACCCTAAAAGCGACCGGTTGCCATTAACAAAAAAGTTGAAGTTGAAGTTGAGTTTTCTGCCATCGCGGATATTACTAACCTGGTTATGACCGAGTATGCAGCTCGTTGCGTTACCCAAGCGTAACACATGCGTAACGCAACTCTACGAAGCTAGCTGGAGCTGTGTTGCATATGCAACATCTTGATTATTATTATTTCAGGGACCATATACATCCCTATCTAATTTCTTTGATCTGGGGACCCTATACATCTCCTGATCATTCTTAACTAGTGCCAGTTCGTTTAATATGCTTAAAGCTTGCTGTGCTATTTATTGTTATCTTTTTTTTTGTGTTCCTACGTGTGTATGTCATGTACTATTGTGATAATTATGTATATTGCACTGTTAACTGTTTTGAAAAGAGAAGAAAAAAAATTTACTGCTGAGTTTCTTGCGGCGTTTCTTCTCAGTAGTATCATCCATTTTCCGAAGCGCTAGTAGATTCAAACGTGTAAAAGAGCTTATATGGCCTACTTGCAAAATAAATTTTTTATTTTTATTTTCATTGTACGAAAGCAGTGTCTTGCCTGCCCCTTAGACTGAAATCTTTTACCTACTGATGGTGTGTTGAATCAGCCGGACTAGCAATTTATTTATTAATTTCCTGGTAACCAATATTAAGCATAAAAGTCAGACAGTCCTCTAATACAGTAAAGTATGTAAGGTGGTGGAGTCTTCATTGGCAAAATCTATTTCAACCTAGAGATGAGAAAGCCATAATAAAAAAAAAACAGTAGAGTCAATGAAAAATTAAAATGTGTGATATATCTTATAATTTCGTCTTTTAACAAAGTATAACAGCTCTAGATTTTCATTAAGTTTTTTCTTAAGTCATTATTCTGGATCTGGAATTTAAAATAAAAATTATTTTTTAACTATGCAGATAAGCTTTTTTTTATGAAATAGGAAGGCAAACAAGCAAGTGGGTCACCTGATGGTAAGTGTTCACCACCGCCTATAGACACCCGCAACACCATGAAGATTGCAGATGCGTTGCCAGCTCAGAGGGCTAAGATGGAATACCTCTTGTGCCAGTAATGTCTTGCTCTCCACGCCAGAACACAACAGTGCAAGCACTGCTGCTTAGTGTCAGGATTAGCGAGCAAGATGGTGGTAGCGATCTGGACAGAACTTGCACAAGTTCCTACCCAAAACCCGCTTTTTCTATTTTGTCTTATTATAACAACTAATAGTAATAAATAATACATCTTTTTTCCAGTCTTACAGAGCCAAAGAAACCCTCAAACTCTGTTATCCCGCAAAACGTCAAAATTAAAGAACTGAAAGCTTTGTACCACTGCAAAAAATGTGGCTACGCTACCTTCAAGAAAGATGCCATGGATGCCCACAGTCTTACTCACAACGACGCACCGAAACCAGCTCAAAAACCACCCCAGTACATACCATGCCCCAGCTGTAACGTTAAAGAGGAAACTTACGAGAAATGCACTGAATGCAGTTATTTTACGAAGAAAAAAACCAGCTTGAAAATCCATATGAGGCTACATATGAAGGAAAAACCTTATAAATGTACCGCTTGCGAGCAACGGCTGGAGAATTTAAAAGAACTGATTAAACATTACGAAGTAACACACAAGGCTAACGGAAGGTTCAAGAAAAAAACCGTGGACCAATTCACACGGTTAACTAATGTATGACAAAATAATGTTTTACAAATATATAATATTTGGTATGGTAGGAACTTGTGCAAGGTCCATCCGGATTGCTACCACCATCTTACTCGCTAATACAGCCCCCAGGCAGCAATGCTTGCGCTGTTGAATTTTAGCATGGAGAGCAAGACAGCCAGTGAAATGACTGGCACGAGGTATTCCATCTTAGCCCTCTGGGTTGGCAACGCATCTGCAATATGCTTGGTGTTGCGGGTCTCTTTTGGGCGGTGGTAATCACTTACTATACGGTGACCCCACTTGCTCGTTTGCCTTCCTTTGTGTATAAAAAAAGTATCATTTTATATTGTTTTTATTCTCCATACTATACTCTTGGTCTTTGTCTGTCCTTAATATGAAAACACAAAGGTTAGCTGGAAGAAATCCTTTAAAAGTATAAGTTAGCCTTCGTACTTTCTATATATTTGTAATTGATTATACAGAATAAAGAGTTTACATAAATACCTACATACATTTTCATTTATAATTTATAATGCATTTCTGTTTGATCCAACACTATTCAAAATTAAGTTTAAAAATCACTTTTTTTTTTTGGGTTACGAAAAAGAACGATTCAAAAAGGCGAAGTAAATAAAAAACTTTATTTTATTAAAATACTGTTTATTTACAAAATTACTTGTACAAAAATGTATGTATTGTTTTCAAAAGCAGAGTATTAATCTCGTTACGACATACAATATAAGGCTCGTGGAATTTAAATACAGTTTCAAAGTATAGCCTACTATCCATTAATAATATACTATTAATTACTCAGGTTTTCTTTCAAGACTTGTACGGCTCATACGTGTTATTTCAACCTGTCACAAACATTTGTATAAAAAACACTTAAGGCAGGCTTTGCTATCTTTTTTTTACATTGTAATCTGAACTATGCATATCATATGCGTACCAAATTTTAAGTCATTAGATAATCTAGGAGTGGGTTAAACCAAAATCTACTTACAAGAATTAAAAGTAACTATGAAGTCAAGCTAATAAAAAACGTTTGACCTTCTGAAAGCCAAAAACGGATATATCAGTTGCTTTCAACTTTAAAAGCTGTTATATCGGTCACTACAGGTTTAACGCCAAGGAAGGATATATATCCGCAGGGGCGTAGCGACGTAAAATGGCGCCCAGGGCTCGCATCCAAACTGCGCCCCTTTCCCTTTGTAAATTATTTTAAAAACAGATACCTACACATTTTTTTTATTATTTTACTAATTTTGTAATGTAAAATAAATTTTGTAATGTTTGTATGTAATTTTGTATGTAAAACAAACAAAATACCACAAATATGTCCCCGTCTGGAATAAATGTATCTATAATAAGGATTAAATGATCCTCAAAAGACTTTAATTTCGCCATATTATACGAATTTGGTTTTTTTTTAATAGGTAGTTAGTAAATTTTGTTTTTTGCGCCCCCCCTTATTTGTCGCCCAGGGCACCTGCCCTGCCTGCCCCACCCTAGTTACGCCCTGTATATCCGTCACTATAGGTTTAACGCCAAACACGGATATATATCCGTCACTCTATGTAGGTTCAACGCCAAACACGGATAGGATAGGATCAACGTCAAAGACGAATATATCCGTCACTATAGGTTGGACTTCGTTACTTTTAAAAAAAGGCTTAACGAATAAACGACGATTGTATTGTATTTATTTCAATGCCTATGAGCGAGTCAGGAAAACATAAGAAATTATAATTTGTCTGCAGAGGCGTATTTAAAGATTTGGCGCCCCGGGCCATTTAGCTTTGGGTTAAGGTTTAGAGGGTGGAATGTTATCGCCGTTTGTATGGAGAGCGGTGGGTTCACACTCCTCTTAATTCGAACGAAACTCTCCCACACATGGCATACAGCAGTTTATCAGGTCAACTCTCGATTTGTTACATATTATTAATATTGTATTATTTTTGTCACGCGACTCCTTATTGTCACAAAGACGTTTTTCGAAACATGAAATCAACCCTTTGGCGCCCCATTAAAGGACGATAAAGTATTTGATGTTAGGGGCGGCTGCCGCCCCTCGCAGCCTGGCACCCCGGGCCATGGCCCGGATGGCCCTAGGGTAAACACGCCGCTGTTTGTCTGTAGTTACCTAGTTACGAACACTAGACGAAGGCACGTCTAGTTAAGACTATTGCTCAAAACACAGATTGCTTACAGTTCGAGTCAAGGCATATAGTGGACTAAATCTATTTAGGTTTCCGTACCCAAAGGATAAAACGGGACCTTATTACTAAGACTCCGCTGTCTGTCTGTCACCAGGCTGTATCTGTAAACCGTGATAGTTAGACAGTTGAAATTTTCATTGATGATGTGTTTCTGTTGCCGCTATAACAACAAATACTAAAAAACAGAATAAAATTAATATTTAACGGGGTCCCATACGACAAACGTGATTTTTTTTTGCTTGTTTTTATAGATAATGGTACGTAACCCATCGTGCGCGAGTCCGACTCGCACTTGGCCGGTTTTTTTATTTGGCTCTACAATTGGACAAAAATATCAGTGAACATGCATAATTATTATAAATACATACAGATGAACATAGAACCTCCTCTTATTTAAAGTCGGTTAAACTAGAAAGTTTAAAATAAGCTACCGAGTTACGTGAACCAGGGGTGCAAGTTTTGAATCTCACCAGGTGACTAGAGCTCACCAAAATGGCCGAAACTCTATGAAAAACGGCTATTTTGGTGAGCTTTAGTCACTCGGTGAGATTTAAATGCAATTTTTGATACCCCGTGTACTTCAATAACTAGATAACTTTTTACTGTTAGATTATCAATTTTAAAAACTTAGGTACTTACAAACTTTTGAAAAAACCGTCCATAATAAGTACTTTTAGAACTTTTTTGCGACATTCTATTAAAATTACATAAAAATTGGCTCATTCTAATTATATACAAATTAAAAAATCTAAAGCTGATCTTAAAAAAAATCTAAAAACTAATATTTACATTAAAAAAAGACCTAATTACCCGCACTTTGAGAGCTTCTGAGTGTTGAGAGATCTTATTTTACCTGACTTCAACAAAAAAAAAACTTTTTTTTTAACCATTTCATCGCCAACAAAGCATACAAAAGTTGTCGCCTACACGCCATTACCCTTACCATGGGCTCAGTACCATTACCATGAGTTTCTATCGAAAATTAATATTACGTTACTGCAGTCGATAGCGGTTAAATACGCTCCCATTTGTCAGTGAAAGAGTTAACCCTTGGATGAAGGACTAAAGCACGGATATAGCCTCAGTACTTGTCAAGTGTACACAGCCAAAGCTGTCAAAATGGTCACCTTTGTGTGCGTCAAGGTAGTAAAACCTGCAAATGAATAAGAAAAACGTAGAGTTTTGAGAACCTTAATGTAAACATTACCATAACCAAAGGTGACCATTTTGTCTATTGGTTGTGTACAGGGTGTCAATTGAAGAGGAGTTTAGAGTATGTAGTCATCTCTTTTTAAAGTAAAATTGCCATTTAAAGTAAAGAGATCAGATAATAAAATATCGCTTTCAATTTTAACGCTCCTTCTATGCTGTACTATTTCCATGAGTTAACCATAGTCGATATGGTATTTTTCGATGACATGTGTCAAATCTGTATTTAACCGCTATCGACGGTAGTAACGTAATATGAATGTTCAATAGAAACGCATGATAATGATACAGGTCGAAATGATGTCAAACACGAATTTGAAGTTCAATCAAACTAGAGTTGCGGCATTTTATCGAACTATCGATAGTCTTGTTGAAAATATCTTGACGTCATAAAATAGACACAACATCGATATGCCTGTCGATAGTATCGATAGGCATCGATACTATCGATAGGCACCAATACTATCGATATGTCGATAGTATTGCTTTTCGATACTATCGATAGTATTGGTTAAAAGGTATCAATACAATCGATAGACCTATCGATATTGTGACTATTATTCGAAATCATCTATTGATAGTTCAGCAACACTAGTTTAAATACATGCACATAGGTCGCTATTACACTCTCATCGATCAACTATGTATCGGTGGCGTGATGGGCACGACAGTTCGCGACGCCTTTAAGCGTTCTTGGCGTTCAAAGGGTTAAATTGAAGCTTCATAAAACTTAATAAAAAACAATATAGAGGATACAATATAAGACTTCGGTTATACGCTCATTCTGTCGTTAGTTCAGTCCATCATTCAGGTCAGAATGACGAGAGAATTATCGTGTAACCTGTCTCGTGTCGTGTCAGTCTGAACTGATCGTAACCGTGTCCATTTGTCATCATTCTGGCATCAGTCAAAACTATACCGGAATGATGGACTGAACTGACGCCAGAATTAGTGTGTAACCGAAGTCTAAGTGTCATTACTGGTACAGAGTACAAATCAGGTATCTACTTCAATTCTTTTTTTCATTATTATTTACTTAATAAAAAACTACTTATATGAAACATCGTAAGGCTGAAACTATTTGGTTTTCAAATCTCAGGTTTAGTTTTATTTCACGTCAAAATAAATAAAACTTAAGGGCACTTACCGCAGGGGACAGATTTGCGAGGTGTTTTATACATAATACTGAGTTTCATTTTGTTTTTTTATTAAGTTAATTTCTTCATAAATTGTAACATAATTTGTTGTAATTAAATAACAGAAAAAAAGGTTGAATGTTTAAACAACAAAACTCAACCGGTTTCGATAAAAAAACACATTTAAATAGTTCCTGTTCCAGAATAAAAGTTTTTTTTAAATATTGAACTTGTATCCAAAATTTCATATTTATGAAAGAAAAAAAAAACCAGTACGTAATTGCAAGTAATAAAATAAGTTCGTTATATCTAAGTAGTAAGTATTTATAAAACTCCAGATTGTTTGAGTGAACAATTTTCTAGAACAGCTACCCTGACTTGACCTCCTAAGCTTCATTCGTCACTCAGTGCGTCCCTTATAACAGAGCTACGCAGAGGGCTTAATTAAATTTAGGAAGTCAAGTCAGGCTAGTGTGGCCATAATTTAAATAAAACTAACCTATTTATAATTACGGATATTTCTATTATTTCTATAATGGTCGCTCAACATAATACTGTTTGGTTTGGACTTGCGGTATACAGCCTTGGCCAAAAATGTTGAGCACTCCTGTATTTTTCATACAAATATCGAATTTTTAATTGAAACGCCCTATCTGTGTAACAAAAATTTGGCTTTCATTTCGCTTAGGTACATAAAATATTACTTTGAATACTAATTAAATTTTAGTTTTCTAAATTTATTAATACTTTTTATATTCCAAGTCCGCTGACAAATTAATTTTTACTATATATAAAGCTTAATTACCACTCACTTATCACTGACTGACTGGGTCATTGACATGCTGTTTTGAAGAGTTGAGAAGGGGTGGGGTAAAACTGGAAACACTTTTGTATAGAGGGTGCTCTATCGAGTAGCCAAAAAATACGAAACCGACCTGAACGTGGAAAGGGACTCGATGTGAGATGCGGATCTCGGAAACCGTGATAGGTACGGCCAAGTTCCAAAACAAAAGTCGTAGGGAACTGCCGGCCGATGGGTGAGCCGGTCGAAACTTTTTCAAAATGGCCGAAACAAGATGGCCGCCATACAAACTTTAAACGCGAAAATCTCGAAAACCGTATGACTTGGTGGGGGGGTGCTCGACCAAATGTCACTCAGAGGGAGGGGGGAAATGTGGTAGAGTTGAAAAAAATTCAAGATGGCGGATCCAAAATGGCGGCCGAAATTTTTTTTTGTCCGATCGGGATGAAATTTTGCACCCGGGGGCTCTGGGGGCCGCTGGTTCCGATTCCGGGAAAAGTTTTTCGATTCCGCCATTTTCCAAGATGGCCGCCATACAAGGGAATTTTGAAAGCGAGCCCGCAGGGCGAGCTCCGCGTAGGCGCTTGCGCCGGAGCGTCCCATCGGTGCTCTCGAGTCGCTTGCGAGCCCGAAGGGCGAGCTGGGGTGTTAAGTTGGAATTTTTATCCCCCCCCCCCCAGCGAGCCCGAAGGGCGAGCTCCGCGTAGGCGCGTGCGCCGAAGCGTCCAATGGACGCGAAATACTCTCGAGTCACTTGCGAGCCCGGAGGGCGAGCTGCAGTGCGAAGTTGGAACTCATCCTCCCCCTTCCTCCCCCCTCCTAAGGCAGCTCTATTTTCTCTAGGCTCTATCTCGGAAACCGAAAATGCTAGACCCCTCGTGTTGGTACTCTTTCGATTCGTCTCGATGCCATCTCTACGACTTAATGTGAAGTTGGGCCCCCAGACTGAGGGCACGACAGCAAGTTGGATTGGCCCCCCCTCCCTTCCCCAGCGAGCCCGAAGGGCGAGCTCCGCGTAGGCGCGTGCGCCGTAGCGTTCCTTCTGAGGCAGTTCTCCCGAGTAACTTGCGAGCCCGCAGGGCGAGCTGCAGTGTGAAGTTGGAACTCATCCTCCCCTTCATCCCCCCTCCTAAGGCAGCCCTACTTTCTCTGGGCTCTATCTCGGAAACCGAAAATGCTAGACCCCTCGTGTTGGTACTCTTTCGATTCGTCTCGATGCCATCCTTACGACTGAATGTGAAGTTGGGCCCCCACGGCTATAGCACGACACCCTCCGCGGGCCCCGTGGGGCCCGCGGCCCCCACGCGACATCTAGTTTATATATATATACAGAAAATACTTACATTGGGAAAATTAACACTAATACAAAAAACATATCTGTTTGCAACATTAAAAATTGTCTATGACAATTTCTTTTTATTCAGTTCAATAAATTCCATTGTTTCCGTAGCACGTATTTAAATTTCTCCAGTGCCTAATTAATCAATTTACAATACAGTTCATTTTTTATTGTCCCCAAAGGGAAACAGGCGTGAGCTTATAATAATAATAATAATAATAATTCATTTTTTAATATATGTTTTCTACAATATCTGTGAATATATCGTCATCTGATATTTTACTTATTCGGAAATAAGATTTTATTTAGAAGTTATATATAAATGATGTCGTGCTCAATAATTTTGACCAAGGCTGTAGAATTGTATAATATAAAATAAAAAATAATACTTATTATATAAATGCACGTATGACATGAATACTGCAATCAGCTGCTCTTACACTACAAAAATATGTATCCACTTAGGACTATTGCGTATTAGCGCACATACAAACGGCGATAACGTTTTCCACCCTCTAAACCTTAACCTCATTTTTTTGTTGTCATTATGCCCTAGAACTAAGTTTGTATGTTTCATTTTTGGAATATTCTTTATAAATTCCAAAATATTCACGTTTTATTATTATGTATGAAGCTCTTAAAATGCAAATATAAAAAAATCTTCTAAGACAGTGAGAACATACCAAAAAATCATTGCCATAGGTTAAGGTTTAGAGGGTGGAAAACGTTATCGACGTTTGTATGGGGAGCGCTTTTTTGGGCTGGGTTCACACTCTTAAATATTCAAGTTATATGTCATCAATACAAAGTTGATGCAAAAATACAAACAGCCACTTAACTGACCATTTAAGACCACAATATCGATAGTCATCAATACTATTGCTACTATCGATAGTATTTCTTTTCGATAGTATCGATACTATCGATAGTATTGTTGATAGTATCGTGACCTTGAAAAATAGGCACGATATCGATAGTCATCAATACTATTGCTACTATCGATAGTATTTTTTCGATAGTATTGTTGAAAGTATTGTGACCTTGAAAAAAAAGTCACAATATCGATATCGATAGTATCGGTAGGCATCAATACTATTGCTACTATCGATAGTATTTCGTTTCGATAGTATCGATACTATCGATAGTCTTTATCCAATACTATCGATATCACGGATCATGTTATGTACGACTGCAAGAGAACGCACCAATCACAGCGGGCTGAGCGCTCCTCGCTCGCCGCCATTTTGAATTTAACCACGAAAATTTGACAACGGGCTTTTGACAATATATGCTTTGCGTATTATAATAATAAGGACTATATTGAGTCTACATTTTCAAAAAGGTAATATTTGTCTTTGATTATATAATAATATACCATCAGTTACGTTTTACATGACGTAATGTCGACACCGGCTAATAGTGACAGTGGTTCTTACCACGCTAGGTTTAATCTTATCGCCGTTGTAAGCAACGGGTTCGAGTCCTGCCAGATGATTAAAATTTTCTTTCTATCATCAATGTTATCATTGTATTTTAAATGTATACTTAATGACTACATCCAACGCATAAATCCGACGCCTGTGTCGCTGCTAGTTAGAAAACTTAGAAGCACTTTATTCACTTACGATAAGATTCAAAGTTGAACCGATGGCTAAACATTGAAAGCCCCTCTTCACCTGCTTCACCCCGTCGCAAAGTGGTGACGCTAGGCTTGTAACAATCCGAACAAGGAGGCAGATCTATTGTCTTCTTATATCGATGATTAGTGTAGATGTAGATAGCGTAGATAATAGTATTTTATGCAACTGTTGCATAATGAGGGGTCTTAAAACACGAGTGGGGTTTTATGAAACGAGCGTCAGCGAGTTTCATAATAGGATCACACGAGTGTTTTAAGACCTAATTATGTACAGTTTCATACATTACTTTATCTACACACATATCATAAGTACTCTATGAAGGGTTCAGAAGCCATGGGGCAATGACCTGCATTTCTACTAGCTACTAGTGCTAGGTACCTATTAAATATCTATAGACTGTACACATTAAACTAATGTAATAAAAAATGAATTTGCACAAATACAGAAACAAATTAGAAAAATTCTCATAATAATATTGGTTGTTATAATGCTGGTCATTGCCTACGGTTTCTGAACGCATTATAGAGCATTTATGATATATGTGTAGATAAAGATAAATATACTACTCCATTCGGTGGTACTACCACTGTCACTGCCTGGTATATACTAACCTACGTATTCAATAAGGTCATAAGTCAAGGCAATATCATAAGTTCACACGACACCCGAGGAATGTTTATTACTTGTCATTTTTATTACTTTGTAAAGGCACATGAGTCTTTTATTAATTCAGTTCGAAATCCACGGAGCACATAGAGAGGCCTTCGTGACGTGTCCCTAATATAGCGCGCTATATGCAAAAATTTTATAGCGCGCTATTTCGTTAAATGCTAAGTGCTAATTTTTTATAGCGCGCTATTTCGTTAAATGCTAAGTGCTATTTTTTTTACAGCGCGCTATTTTATCGTTGGCTACTAACGACCGGGGGTGCGTGTCGGGTTTCCTCCTCGTGTGCCTAAGTGCTGCGGTTCCCTTATGGACTTCTCCAGGGGGAAGAGCAGTGCTTGGGCCGGTGCACCCTGGGCATCGGTCAATAATTTCCTTGCCTTTATGGTGGGATATCATTGGCCGATGGCTAATAACCCGACGGGGGATGGGGGGGGGGGGTCTTTTGACCTAAACCGTACAGTTTTATTTTTCACTGACATTGGCACAAGCCTCGTGGCCGCCATTAAAGAATACTAACGACCGGCTGTTTACGGGTACAATGGATGACGGGTAGGATGTACAGGCAGGAACGGATAGCGACTTTTTAATACAGGATGTCTCATTGAAATCGGTAAGTATGGGAAAGTCTGAAACTATCAGACATACGAAGATCTGTTCTTAGGAACCATGTCATCGATTTTAATAAGAAAAACTGCATTCATACATTTAAAAAAACCTGTACTCAACTCGGGAATCGAACCCGGTTGTTTTGAAGATAAACAAACTTACACTTTCTAGTTATCGATTGTGTAGGTCTTAAGCAGTAAATGGCTCTATGAAACATGATGTCTAAAATTAATAGAATTCATTGTTTTCACGTACCTTAATTTATTTTAGTAGGCGTTCGAAGTGACCGCCGTAAATATTCAACAATATTCAGCCTTTTGGGCACTCTACCCAGAAACGGCGGCTTAGGTGACATTTTCAATTTTAATTAGATTTTTAACTTTTCTATTTTCTTTTCTGTGATAACTGTGCAAATTAATTTTCTTTTATCCAAGTATGTATGTTAGATTTATCTGTTATTCTGTGAAATTGTTAATGTGTATTCAATAAAGCATAGGTATTAATAAAAAAACAAGTTCAAGCATGTAAAATAAATTAAAGTATGTGAGTTGCGCATACGCATTTGTACTAGAAACGGCCACTGCGCAGTCAAGGTCAGTGCTCAAGTTGTTTGCCGGGAACTGTACGCATCGGGTACACAAATAACAGCGGAAAACCGCTTCATGTGCTCCATAGAAACAACCAGAGTTTGTATATAGTATACGTTTGTGGATTAACGCAGTTTTGCATATATCTGGATCAGAGTCAAAATGTCGGACGGCTAATTTTTTTTACCAAAATAATGTTTAAAATATATTATATCTTTTGTTCTCTTTCAGAATATCCAATTAGAACATCGCTATCACTTTTATTAAGCAAGTTAACTAAAAAAATGTATATATGAAATTTAAATGCTATATAATGACAACACAAAGAATAATTTGGGTCATGGCAAGACTCGAACCTGCAACCTCAGCATTCCGTGCCTTGCGTTTGCCAGTTTCGCCAAAAAAACGAAAGTAAATTTCGATTACAAAAATGTATGAATGATTTGTGAAAAAAATGTGATATTGAAAAAATCGGTTTCCGACCTTGTTAGCTTAGATGTCCAGACATTTCAAAAAATAATGATCGTAAAAAAAACTAAACTCACAGTTTTTCTTCTTTAACTAGTTCTTTCAATATTGGACATTACAAAAACATGCAATACTGTATTATCGCAGCCTATGTACGCTTGTGATATAGACACTATCACTTAAGTATTGCCGACTCTGCCGGCCGAGCCACAGACAGCAAAAAAGACTAAAATAAATAAATACTTAGACTAAATTGATTAATAAATATCTCAGGACAATTTACACCAATTGATTTAGTCCCTAAGCAAAGCTTGTACTATGGGTACCTACCAGTCTACTAAACAGACAAACATACATAAATAGATAATTAAATACAAAATTACATCCGCGACTCACACACAAACATTCATAATATCCATCATACAAAAGTTGCCCCTTACAGGAATCGAACACGCAACCTCTAGTTTCTAACTGATTATTCTGCCCACAGCTCAATAAGCCCTTAAAATGACATAAATGAATCTAAAACTATATACAAACTCCTTGTTTAAACTAAAATTCAGTGCCATTTTTCATTCGAAAAACTTGAAAATCTACTCATTCTTTATTACCTCTACTTTAAGGCAAACGTTACTATTTATTACTAAGTTTTAGAAACCTTTCAAAAAATATACAAATAATTTCTACCATGCATTGCAGCAACTTCCAGCAAACTCAACTCAGTCAATATCAAAATAAATGTATCAAAGTCTAGAATCTATACATATGTATTATAAGAGTTGTACTGACTGACTGACTGACAGACAATACAGCCTAAACCTCCGAAAATAGAGACATGAAACTTTCAACAGTGCATTAAGAAAGGATTTTTTTGAAATTCTACCATGTAATATCATACATTTGTATATCGCTTAAAGATTAACTGAAAGAGGTCTACAAACTGGAACAAATTACCTGAACTTGAACGAATGGCGTACAAATGAAATGTACGCCATTCGTTCAAGTAGCGAACGGTCGTACTGTTCGATCTTGATGATGCCTCGTATAGAGGCGAAACGCGCGTCGATCGTGTAGTTTATATATATATATATGAACATATATATATGTCGCACAGACGCAGCTATTTTGCACGAGCCCGGCACTGGTTTCGCGGAGTAGCAAGGTAATTTGTTCCAGTTTGTTGATATGGACCTCCGCAAAGTAACGCCTGAATCTATTAATTATTGAAAGAGATCTATTAAAGCAATAAGTTAGCGTTTAATATTTTCTTTTTCTTATCTGTTATGTACAATAAAGTCATTTATACATATATTCATTCAAAAAAGCCGAAATAGCCTTTTTGGCCGTTTATATCAACTGAGATGAGTTTCTAGCGTTACTTATTATTTATTATATTCCTACTAAAGCTTTAAATTTACATCTGTATTATTTTGTTCGCGTTAACAGGCTCACCAACATGGCGAACCGAACAGTGTTGCCAGCTCTCGTTTTAAAATACTACTAAAACTAAAGTTGCCAGGAGTAAAGTTAAAATACCTATCATTTTTAAGTCGTGAGTCTTAAATAAATAAATTGTAAACTGTAACTAAAACGGCGAATTAATTCTGATCAACGCGCGCATTAATCGTAATACTGGCTTTTTATAAAGTTAAAAGTTAAAAACAATAAATATCGTAATTAAAACTAAAATTGTTCAAAAACATATAGAAATACCCAGAATAAAAAATCACATGATAACTCTGAGTTTTAAAAGTCCAAATTTTAACTCAAAAATGAAACGGATAGCTTGCATTTTCACTGCTTCATTTCAGTCATTCAGTGTTTTTGAGTTCTGCAGAACTGTCAAAAGGGCAAAGATATCTTGAACTGTTCAGCGTACGATAAAAAGTGGATATCTCTTATGCTTCGTCCCTTTGCTAGCTCTTGTCTATAACTTTCATATCAAGAGAAAAACAGCGTTAATTTTGCCATCATCCAAAAACGCAAAGCAGATATAAGTTTCTCAAACACTTCAATTCGAACTGAGACGTCAAAAAAAACTACCAAATCCAGTATTAAGACCAAGGCGGTTGCCAGTAGTTAAACTGAAAATTCTACTAAAAACTACCATCCCACCGACCTATTAGCTGTTAGGCATGGCGTCCGTCCAGGTGTTGAACCAGTTGTAGTTCATCAAGCCAGCATAGGGGTGCTTCCTTTTCTTGTGGAGGCGGAGGGACTCCTCGGAAGCATACCAGTACTGGGGGAATTTGTCGAACGGGTACTTCTCAGACTCTTTCACGTAGGGTTCATTTGGGTCTCCTGAAAAACAAGAGATATGGTATGTAGGTAGGGTTGCCAACATTTTTTCGGTTAAATATAGTATTTTGAGAATAAGCTCAGAAAATATACAGTACGCTTCAAAAAAATATAGTATTTTTGGAAAGGCAAATGAAAAAGGCAATGGTGTGAGTTTGTTATCTCATTATCTATTTTAATAACGTGACAAGTGCTCGAAATATACTATATTTGCGTACTTAGTTCAACAGTATATAGTACGGCGAGCCGAAATATAGTAAAATACTATATAATATAATACAGTTGGCAATCCTATATGTAGGGACAGAAATATTTATTGTAGTAATATAATTTGCCATACAATGTGGCTTATTGTGGCAATGCTGCCAGCCTTCTGGGCACTCTCCCTATTGGCGGTGATTTGGGATAAATTTTTTACCTTTAAGTTTAGAATAAGATTTTATTGATTTTTTTTTCTTAATTTAGAATTTGATTAAATAAAATTTGTTTAGTAACTTTATCTGATATTATTTTTAATTTGATTTTTAAATGAGTCGTGATGAATACTCACTAACATAGTTATAAAAGAAATAAGATTTATAGCTACTAACACATTATAAACTTTGAGTATTTAACATTGAGATGCCAAGCCGTATTATCACCTAACAATTTTTTCTGCCAATTTAAGCGGGGGGAGACGGGTCTAGTGTTGCCAGATGGCTGGGAAATTCGGGATTGTCCTGGAATTAAGTGTCTTTCCCGTGTCCAGGAATTACACTTTATAGTCCCGGACTTCGAGTGTTACTATACTTTCAGAGTTCCTTAGCTCAAAAGGAAAAATCCGAAAACTGTAAACAGTATCGGAAGTCTCCAGATGAGATATCCGAAGAAAATTATTTACGTGTGATAAAAAAATCCGTCTTTAGTGAAATTTGAAGTTTTTGATAGCCTTTTGAAGGTAAATACAGCACGATTAACCATTTTTGCAGAGATCGCTTTCGCGATACGGGGTAAAGCAAAATGACACACGATATCGCGGCGAACTGGTTTTTATAAACCGTTATGATTTAACTCACGGTTTTAGGTCATATGCATTGGCAGAGGGGAATGCGTGCCTTGCGAGGTCCCTTTGGCTAAATTGTCTAAGATTATAAATTGTAAAGAAATAAAATGATTTATTACTAAATTATAATCTTTATCCATCTTTATCTTTACATAGTATAAAACAAACTGTTCCTGTCTGTCACATCTGCAGCCGCTACTCCTTCTAAGCCACGCAATGGTTTTCAATACGGTTTTCGTTGTCATTTATAGACTTTTTACGGAAGGTTTTATGTAAATCCTGATTGTTTCCGTACAAAGCCGGCCGGATAGCCTAGTGGTTAGTGACCCTGACCATGAAGCTGAGGTACCGGGTTCGATTCCTGGGAGGGGCAAATGTTTGTATGATGAATACGAATGTTTGTGCCCGAGTCGTGGATGTTATATGTATTTAAGTATGTAATTTATCTATATAAGAATGTATATCCACTGTCTAGTACCCATAACACAAGCAGCTTTAGTTGCTTACTTTGGGACTAAGGCAATTGGTGTTAACTGTCCCAAGATATTTATTTATTTATATTTATTTATTTTAAAGCCGGGACGGGTCGCTAGTCATAATTAATATTATTTCAGATTTACAATCAATAATGTGTTCATCATCATCATCATCTCAGCCATGAAAGTCCACTGATGAACATAGGCCTCCTCCATGGATTTCCAAAGTGACCGGTTGGAAGCGGCATGGAATAATGTGTTAGTAGCAACAAATCTTATTTATAACTGTTAGTAAGCGCTCATCGCGACTCATTTTAAAAATTAAATTAAATTTTTGCTGCCTTCGCCGTGGAGACCTTGGGCCCATGGGGACCCGACGCCCACATGATGTATAAAAAAAATGAGAAAAAAATAGTCGACACCTCTAGTGACCGTTGGCTGGCGCGTTCCTCGCCCAACGTATTGGCATTGCCATTCAGAGAGGTAACGCCGCCAGCCTTTTGGGCACTCTACCCAGTAACAGCGGCTTAGGTGACATTTCATTTTAATTTTAATTAGATTTTTAACTTTTCTATTTTCTTTTCTATGATAACTTTGTTTCTTTTTCTAAATAAAAAAGAGCATGGTCTGTAGAAGTAAAAAAAAATTAAAAAGAAAATCAATATTATAATTTATAATGTTAAAGTAGCGCGCTATAGAAAAATGGCACTTAGCATATAGCGCGCTATATGAATATAGCATATAGCACGCGATATTGACGTAGCAGTTATCAGTTACTAGCTGTGCCCGCGACTTCGTCCGCGTGGAATAGTGTCTTTGGGTAGCATTTTTCATTAATTAGACTATTTATCTTACAAAAAAGACACATACGTATAACTTTGAACGTCATATTTATTTATATCGAAACAACAGCCTAAATAATAAGTTTCAAGCGTCTAGCTCTGAAAATGACGAAACTTCCATACAACTTTTCATCCCCCCTTTCAACCCCTTACAACCCTTTTTTCGCATTAAAAAGTAGCCTACGTCCTTTCTCAGGCTTTAGACTATCTGTGTACCAAATTTCATTTAAATCGGTTCAGTAGTTTCGGCGTGAAAGGCGACAGACAGAGTTACTTTCGCATTAATAATATCAGTAAGGAAGTCAGGATTCTTCCACTCACTGGGCGGCAGGCAGTAGAGGCAGAATATCCTGTGGCGCTTGCCGGCGTGGGACTCCAGGTGTTTCTTGTGCAGCTTGCGGCGCGGCGACACGTGCGGGCAGCACGGGCACGGCACGGCCAGCGCGCGCGGCGCGCCGCCGTGCCGCTCGGCCGCGTGCGCCAGCAGCGTCGACGCCACGCGGTAGCCCTGCGCGCAACAACGCCAGCGGTGAGGGCCGTTTACATGGCACGAGTTAAATTAAATTTAAAATGCTGTATAATGAATGGCAACACAAAGAAAAATTAGGGGAATGGCAGGGCTCGAACCTGCAACATCAGCATTCCGTGCCTTGCGTATTCCAGTTTCCGCCACATTACCGCTGCCATACCCTGCGAATTTTTCAATGTGTTTCGTCTTTACGGTCATTACATTATTGATATTATGTGTTCCGTATCACGTCCGAGGTCCGCTTTAGAGAGACATCGTTGCCAACGGCCGTAGGTCGTCAGATGTCGCTACATCCGTGATGCAGAATCCCGCGCCAACAAGCACTTCCTGTGGATTTGACTTCCGCCTACCTGTCAACCTCAACTTACGACTAACTAGCCGCCATGTTTTTCAATCATTATTGCGTCGTTCGCCGTTCGGTGAAGATGGTTCGTATTTGTCGCTTTAATTATTTTACAATTTTCATTTATCACGTTGAATTTTGAATTCACAGCTCAAATCTCCCTCTTTAACAATAATTTAAATCAAACCTTAAAATATTTTGTTAAAATTTTCGTGTCACAAAAGAGGGTAAGTCCGTAAATATTCATACCGCCCTAGTCGGCGAGGAGTGACACGCTTTCAGGAGATTTTGAGCGTAATCACGTGCATAATCACGATCGATCGGGATAATCTGGTTCCGCACGTATACTATTTTAAGCGAGGTCTTCGAGATAAAAGTACAATTCCTCCGCTTAACGATTTTTTGCGTTAGAGAGTTCGTGTTATCTTTCTAACGATTTTCCGTGTGTGTTGCGCGAGTCCCGCAACGAGAGTCCCGCGTCAGATCCGGAGCGTCGCGTCGAGAAGCTCGCGGCGGCGGCGCGGGCCCCGCAGACCCCGCGCCGCCCCGCGTCCCCCGCCGGACCGGAATGGAGGTTCCGATGTCTCTTAAACCAGTCGGTGAGTCAGCTGAACGATATTATTATGTGAATCTCGCAACCCCGACCGCAGGCGTAAAAGTAGGACGCCCGAGCCTCTGCTCGCGCCGGTGCCGGAGCCGGAGCCGGAGCCTGATCCGGAACCCTGATGAGCGCCGGGGCTCCCTCGAGTCCCCGCGGGCCCCGCCCGCCCCGAGCGCGGGCCCTCCCGGCCCGACGGCGGGTTACGAGACGTGAGCGGCCATGCGGTCCAGTCTGATGCTGCGATCGTGCGTGACTGGCGATGGCTTCTGCCTTTTAAAGGCTCTACTGCCGACGCACGATACCAGATGCTCTGAAGCTCCAGATTGATTAAAACTGAGGGTCCGGTCTGTTTCTTCGCGAAGCGTTAGTGGATTAGCGATTTTCCCAATTAACGACAACATGTAGGAGTACATTGACATTAAACTCCGATCCCTCGGTGCCGCGCAAAAGTTCTCAAAAAAGGGGGGGGGGGAGTACAAGAAAATCATACGAGCATAACCCTCCCTTCTGACGGCAGCCGGGTGAAACTACGCGCCTACCGCGGCCCGAGGCGACTTCAGAAAGTAGGTAGTGTTATCACTACCCACATTTACTTTCATTATTAAAGAATTTTATAGTCGTTAATATTCCTCGATGGTATTTTTATAAGTAGGATGTCGGGTCGCCCCGTCCTACAATACTCGGAACGACTTTCTATTTAGTTTTAAGCTTACTTTTCAGGTTGCAACTTAGATTATCGAAACTGTTTTATGAATCGACACTTCTTAGTGTTCTGTCAGTGTTCCGTTTGAAACGTTAGATGATGCTGTAAATAACCTCAGACCTCTGTGTCTGTTTTGAAATGGTTTACCTACTAAAGCTAGTACCGCTAACGCCTCGCTTTATTTTCCCGCCTTGCCTTAATATGACTGTGCAGTATTATACTATACTACCTCTGTTAACAAGAGACTGTCAAACCAAGATAAACGCACGATAGTTCGCCCAGACGAGTCTGTCCGTCTTAAACGAAAGATTCGATCTGTCTGCCGGTACCAGTGCTGTAACTTTGCTGGGTCTTCAAAACCTTTATCCCCCACTGGGAGAGGCGATACCGCTGCTGCTGCAATGCTGCTTGCTGCGTACAGGCACTTCCCCTTTGTCGCCTTCACTCGTTTGGACCACCTGCACTGGTCCACTCCGCGAAATTACTTTCTTTTGACCGATTAGCAGCGATGCCGATGGGCTATCTCGTTACGCCGTCAGCTATGCTGCGTTTCCCTTGCGGCTGCTGCACCTACAGCTGCGAGACCAAAATAATTTGTAATTGGTTGCTGGCTCTACTTATTGCACCCGTCCTGCGGCTGCTAAATCAACAGGTATTTTGCACAAGTTGCTGGCCATATTGTGCGCCACTCTGCTGCTGTCTCAGCGCGATTTTCAATACCGTCGCGAAGGGCTGTTGTGCTAGCCGCTGGTGCTAACCTATTACAGATGTGAGTCTGAATACTGTCGCGGCAGCCTTCAACTATGCTACGCGCCTTTTGTGCCCGTTGGTCCTGCCGACCCGATACAGACGTTGACTTATGGCGCGCCTCTCACGGCCGCTGCTTTTGCCGGATCGCTACACTACCTTAAAGCTGGGTTAACTGCGCGCCCTTCACGGCCGCTACTCCTGCCGGGCTGCTACATCTGCGAGGCCGAAGGGTTGTCGGCCTAGACGTTGGCTTTACTGCGCGCCTCTCACGGCCGCTGCTTCTGCCAAGCTGTTACATCTGCGAGGCCGAATGGTTGTCGGCCTAGACGCTGGCTTTACTGCGCGCCTCTTATGGCCGCTGCTCCTGCCAGGCTGCTACATCTGCGAGGCCGAATGGTTGTCGGCCTAGACGCTGGCTTTACTGCGCGCCTCTTATGGCCGCTGCTCCTGCCAGGCTGCTACATCTGCGAGGCCGAATGGTTGTCGGCCTAGACGCTGGCTTTACTGCGCGCCTCTTATGGCCGCTGCTCCTGCCAGGCTGCTACATCTGCGAGGCCGAATGGTTGTCGGCCTAAACGCTGGCTTTACTGCGCGCCTCTTATGGCCGCTGCTCCTGCCAGGCTGTTACATCTGCGAGGCCGAATGGTTGTCGGCCTAGACGCCGTTTACTGCGCGCCTCTTATGGCCGCTGCTCCTGCCAGGCTGCTACATCTGCGAGGCCGAATGGTTGTCAGCCTAGACGCTGATTAACTGCGCGCCTCTCACGGCCGCTGCTCCTGCCGGACGCTACAGTTACAAGGCCAAATGGTTGTCGGCCTAGTCGCTGGCTTAACTGCGCGCCTCTCACTGCCGCTGCTCCCGCCGGGCCACTACAGCTGCGTGGCCAAATGATTGTCTACCTAGACGTTTGCATACAGTCGCGCCGATTCTGCCGAGCCGTTAGCTGCGAGGCCCGATTGGTTGTCGGCCTAGACTAGTGGCGCGCGTCTCGCGGCCGCTGCATCTGCCAGGCCGCTACGGCTACGAGGTCGTCACCGTAATCGCGGGCTTTACTGCTCGCCTCTTGCGGGTGCCGCCCTGCGGGCCGCTGCACCCGAGAAGCGCGCGGGCTGCCACACTAGCCGCGGGCTGTGCCGCGCGTTCCTTCCACCCTCGGTCCCGGTCGGGCAACTGCAGTCGTGATGCGGACGAGCGTTCGCGCTAACCTTCACGAAGCTTCACGCCTCTTTCTCATCCGCTGCCCCTGTCAAGCCGCTATAGCGCGAGCTAGCGGGCTAGCCGCTGGCTTAACTGCGCGTTCATCACGACTGTAGCCTGCAAGCCCGTTACAGCTGTCGCCCTGACTGCCGGCTATGCTGTACTCGTCATGGCGGGCTGCCACACCGTCACAAATTAGATATTATATGCAGTGCTTCGAAACAGATAGGCACTAGCATGTTGTGACATGGTCGCGGTCTGATACTGATATACTGATTCCGATTCGTACTCTTTGCGTAACCTAGTCTGTTAAGTAAATGTATACAACTTTGAATAAACTGCAGTTCTATCGTTCGTTCACGTTCATACATCCATGCACTGGACAGTACCTTTAACAACAAATATTTTTTTCTACATAGTTTCACGGGTAGTTGTTATGGATTTTTGATCAGCTTTTGCACCACCAGCTGTGTTAGCTAATAAGTTTCGAAACTGTGTGATTGATAACGCGCGCGTCATTTTGAGAAATGTGGGCGTGCCTGGCAGTAACGCTCTGTCGGAGCCGCTGCTTCCTACGCTGTTGCTGCTGTTACTGTCGAACGGAGACAAAATGGACTTGGTGCTGCGCTAGCTGTTGGCTTGGCTTTGCTGCGCTATCCTTCTTGGCCGCTGCTGTTACCAGGCAGGCGCATCCACAAAGCGCTACCGCTGCACTCGCCGGTTTTTATCGCGCCCTTCGGAGCGCTGCTCTCGCCTGCCAGTTACCGCAACGATGATGACGTGTTGTCGTACCAGCAGCTGATTTCGCGTTCGCCCCTCGCCGCTGCTGCTTCTGCCGACCCGTTTCGACAGTGAGGCCGACTGTACGCCGCGCTATCCGGTGGCTGTGTTGCGGATTCCTTTGCGACTGCTGCTTCTGGTCAGGCCACACTACAGCGCAGAGGTTAACGGGCCGTCACGTGGTTTGGCGAATGCGATTGACTGTCATAAGAGAGTCACTTCTACGGTAAGACACGGTACACCACGATCCGTAAAGAATTATTCGCCGTATCCTGCTAGCAGGGCAACGAGTTCTGTCATGTTTTCTCATCGTATATGCATACTGTAAGAGCTTGAGTTGACCCTACGCAAAATGTAACGATTCCAGCGTTTACTGTTAAGACCCGTTTCCTTCAGACAGTAATCTGCAAGATTATTTAAGGATAACTACCCTGACCTATAATCGTCTTGACTTTACCAGAGGATAACCCGCTCGCGTACTTTATATACCGGCGCAGGGTGTTAGTATCTACGTTCAACATTGTTACAACTTGGTATATTATTAAAGACCTTTATTGTTAGGCTGCATAGGCCATAGATAAATACTTGACATACTAACATATTACAAATATTAAAAGAACTATTAGCTTGATAGTTCGACCTCACCATTTGTACCATTAATTAGGTTGCAAAACCGATTTGATTGGCAGACGTGGGAGCGAACAATACTCCGTTATCTCCGTTAGACTGAAGCCCCTGCTACCACCGGCATGCCTGCTACGTCTGGTACCCATACTCGAAAGGGTTTTTTTTCTTGCCATTTAAAGTACTTAAATACTCTGTTAATAACGTCCCATCTAGCTTAACGGGCAGCTGGGTACTAAATTGTTTTTACTGTCTGATTATCTTCAGAAGTGTGCTATTAACGCGGTGTTAAATCTGTTTCTGAATACAGACTGTTATTTATAGTACTGAATAGCCTGTCGTAAGTCCTTTATTGAGTTTGCTGAATTTGTTTATACTTTTATTGCAAATGTGCGATATTTTATTTGCTTTTGGTATTACTCAACAGGTACCTATTTCTTCATATTGTCACATTATTGCCATTAGTCACCACGTTGACTCCTAACTCGCCACCAGGAGATAACAAACAGGTCTCTAAAGCGGACCTCGGACGTGATACGGAACACATAATATAAAATTTTACCTTCCAATAAAATTATTATTATGTTTCCTTCACGTCCGAGGTCCGAGTAATGGCTACCTGGTGGGCCCACCAAACCGCATCACTCGCCTACAATGATTGAAAAACATGGCGGCTAGTTAGTCGTAAGTTGAGGTTGACAGGTAGGCGGAAGTCAAATCCACAGGAAGTGCTTGTTGGCGCGGGATTCTGCATCACGGATGTAGCGACATCTGACGACCTACGGCCGTTGGCAACGATGTCTCTCTAAAGCGGACCTCGGACGTGAAGGAAACATAATAATAATTTTATTGGAAGGTAAAATTTTATATTTTTTCTTTGGGTAAACTACCCTCGGTGTCATCTATGAGAAACTTAATCAAGTTATCTCATTCAACTTGGTCATTTATGAATGCCCGGTAGCTGACGAGAGATGACGCCATTTGTTGTTAAATTATTGTAATCGTTTTTTTTTTTTTTTGTAATGTGGCGGAAACTGGAATACGCAAGCCACGGAATGCTGATGTTGCAGGTTCGAACCCTGCCATTACCCTAATTCTTCTTTGTGTTGTCATTCATTATATAGCATTTTAAATTTAATTTGAATGTAAAAAAATACAAAAAGAAAATCGATAAAATTTAAAAATAAATAATTTCGATTACAATAATGTTACGAGTTCTCGCATGCGAATGGCGGATTTGCCCTAAGACCCAAGTAGGCCCAGGCCTAGGGCGGCCAGGCATCAGGAGCTGCTAATCGTGGCAAAGAATACACTGAAGCGGTGAGGCGACTGGTACTGAAGGGGCGGCTAGTACATACCACACTGCCTAGGGCGGCCAAGTCTGCAATTCCATCTCTGCATGCGAGTTTGACTACATTAGTCATAGTCATAGTCATATCTCTTTATTCCATTGACATAAATTATGCACTAGAACATGTCGCACGCTTAGAATTAAAGTGACCCATTTCCGAATAATACACGTCCCAAAATATCACCTTAATTAAAAGACATAGGGTTTAATTTTGGGAAATATCATATTCAGAATTGAGTCGCTTTAATACTAAGGGTGCGATGTCTTAAATATAAAATTAGGTTCATACATTGTAAAGTGAGTGTGTTATACTCATTAATCGTGACTATTTTATACAATTTAAATCAAATTAGAATTGAATGTCAAAATAATCCTTAATACTATGCAGAGCCTCCTCTGTTAATCTTGTTTTTAGATATAATTTAAATCTTATGTCATTTAATGAAGTAACGGAATCAGGTAGATGGTTATACATTTTTAAACTTTGGTACAGTCAAGGAATTAAATTTCCAACCCACCTAAGGTTCAAGAGCATATAGCAAACTGTCACCATAAGAGCTATAGAGCAAGACGTTAGTTTGACATATCGACCTTAATGCATTGCGAATGTCAGACGACATTTCAACGAAATGGGTAGGGAATTAAATTCCTTGACTGTACATAAAACATTTCTTAGTTTTTGACAATCGTACTCGTGGCAGACAGAGCCTATCTTTTCTTCTAGTAGAAAAGTTATGGTAGTCACTTTTTTTTGGGGTGTTGATAAGGTGCTTTCGTGCATACAATAAGTTTTATCTACACATATATCATAAAAGCTCTATAATGCGTTCAGAAACCGTAGGTAATGACCAGCATTATAACAACCAATATTATTATAAGAATTTTTCTAATTTGTTTCTATATGTGTTCGAATTCATTTTTTATTACATTATTTTAATGTGTACAGTCTATAGATATTTAATAGGTACCTAGCACTAGTAGCTAGTAGCAATGCAGGTCATTGCCCTATGGCTTCTGAACCCATCATAGAGTACTTATGATATGTGTGTAGATAAAGTAATGTATGCAACTGTACCCAATTAGGTCTTAAAACACTCGTGTGATCCTATTATGAAACTCGCTGACGCTCGTTTCATAAAACCACACTCGTGTTTTAAGACCCCTCATTATGCAACAGTTGCATAAAATACTATTTAAAGACAAAGAGCGAGTATAAAGTCATAATTTTGGCTTATTTAAATAACATTCTACGAGACTGTCGCATACGTAAATTGTAAATATTCCTGAGCGCTCTTTTTTGCAGTCTGAATACTCTGATGGAGGTTGCCGCGTGTCCCCATATCAGAACGCCATACATACATTGCGGGCTACCGAGGTACGATGTGACCGATCGATTCATCGAGCCGCGCAATGTAATGCAACTCGCATACGAGTAGTTGCTCCATGTAAATGGCCCCTTAGTCTGTTGATATGGACCTCCGCAAAGTAACGCCTGAATCTATTGATTATGCATACAATCTGTCCAGTAGAAAGCTAAGAGGAATTCTGACAAATTGGAACAAATTACCTTGCTACTCTGTGAAACCTGTGCCGCGCAGTGTTGAACAACATATATCACACAGACTCAACTACACACCACCACCAACACTAAACAACGCGATCGTTGCGCGTTTCGCCTCTTTAAGAGGCATCATCGGGATCAAACAGTACGACCGTTCGCTACTTGATAAAATGGTGTTCCACCCACAAAACCTTACCTTAAAGCAGTGCTCGCATCGGTAGGGGAAGGTCTTCCACTTGGGGTTCTTCTTCCGGCTGTACACCATCCGGTAAGGCTCCGATGGGAACCAGTCCTCAGGGTCCAGTGCCATTTCTACCAGCTCCACCCCTGCAAGACAAGATTAAGGCTGCTTTTCAACCAGAGATGTGCTGTATCCAAACAGACTCGTACACCCATTAAAATACAACCCCAAGCTGTGCAGGGAAAACTGCAGCTCAATGGCCGGCCGGATAGCCTAGTGGTTAGTGACCCTGACCATGAAGCTTGAGGTACCGGGTTCGATTCCCGGGAGGGGCAAATGTTTGTGTGATGAATACGAATGTTTGTACCCGAGTCGTGGATGTTACATGTATTTCAGTATATATTTATCTATATAAGTATGTATATCCGTTGTCTAGTACCCATAACACAAGCAGCTTTAGTTGCTTACTTTGGGACTAAGTCAATTGGTGTTAATTGTCCCAAGATATTTATTTATTTATTTTATTTAATGGCCATAAGAATCTACAACAAGCTCCCGAATGATATTCGAGAGCTTCCTTTTAAGTCTTTTCCGTAGAGCTGCATAGATGGTTGGTTGAGCGCAGTTTTTATTCTATACAAGAGTATTTTACTTTTAAGTGCAAATTGTAATTTAATTTAATATTTATTTTTGCAATAATTTAATTTAATAATAATTTAATAATGTAATTTAGTAAGGTATTTTAGTCATGTCATTTAATAATGAAATTTAATAATGAAATTAAATAATGTAATTAAATAATGTAATTTAATACTGTAATTATTGAGATAGGATTTTACATCAAAGACGTTTATGTCAATTAGTTGTATCTATGTCTGTTAGAAGTCAATGCTTTTCGACAGGTGTGTCAGTTATGTCGAATTACCAGCTAAACATAGTTTATTAAAGAAACCCGTATTAGAATTTCTTGCTCTTTTATTGATATTACTGCAGATAGCTTATTAAAATCTAACAGTAATGTAATAATGTAATTTAATAATATTTCAATGATAAATTTATTTTAGTTAATTAAAAATGAAAAAAAAAAATTGCATGCCGATGTTGTTGGCGAGATATGTAGGTCATATTTTATTTACATAACATCTGTTTTTATGTTACCATGTCTCTTGCAAATAAACTTTCTTTCTTTCTTTCTTTCGAGGATGCGTAGCGAGGGATGTGTTTGTAAGAACCAATAGAATCGCTTCAGTTACCTCGCCTCGGTCAGCACAGCTCTGGTGGATCGGCTCATTGGTTCTTTACAAACACATCCCTCGCTACGCATCCTCGCACATCTCTGGTGGAAACGCAGCCTAAGGCCCTCTTTCACCATGTTGATGACGTCTCTGTTTGTGTCCATAGAAAAAACAGACACAGCATCAGTTTTTTTTTTTATTAGTGGCTTCTCATCTCTGGGTCGAAATGGATTTCGCCAATTACAACTTTGGTTGACATTAGACACATCGGGAGAATGTACGGTAGGTCTAGTAGGTACGGTAGGTCTGGTAGGAACGGTAGGATCGGGTGTGTGTTAGTGTTAATTAAGGCCTTGTCTCACCATGTTGATGACGTGACATCTCTGTGTCCATAGAACAAATAGACACGGCATCACAAATTATTATTATTCATCTTGGTCATGGCAGAACTCGATGCAACTTTGGCATTCCATGCCAGGTGTGTTGGGTATGTGTGTATTTTGAACTGCGGAACCTGTCATGTTGGTGGCGGCTAGTAGACTCGGTAGTATACAATACAATAACTCTTTATTGATCACCACAACACAGAACAAAAATGTACAATTTACAATACAATACAATACAATACAATTCACTACAGCTTGAATTTTAATGTAATGTGTTGTGTCATAAGTATGGCCAGGGGGGTTCCACTCAGCACTGTAGGTACGCTCGGCCTCCTTGCCTACAGAGTAGGCAAATCGCAGTAGGCTGTCGGCTCGCCACGCGCCGGCTCGCTCGCCGTGTCAGTGTAATTGAAAACGAATGCCGCGCAACCCTAGCGTGTCGCGGGAGTGGCGGGGGGAAGGCGGGCGCGGGCTGCGCGTGCCTTTTGATTCGCGCCGCCTGACGCATGGTGTATGAAGTAATACGAACCTTTTGTGCGTGTGAACAAAGTTGGAGTTCGTTTAATCGCGGTCTTAAAAGAGAAGTTTCTGTACGTTAGTACTAGGGCCAAAATTCTTTTTAGTGCCTAAAAAAAATTGAAAATGTATAAGCACTTTTACAAAATTGTAGATGTCTCGAAATATTTTCCTAGTTATATTACGTTAGTTCTCAACCAGGCCCCAATTTTTATTATAAATATTCCCACCATCCTGGGTTTTTTATTACAGAAAATTCTCATTTGGTACCCAAATTACCACTGCGTTACCAGTCCCCATGACTCCTCAAGAATAGTGTCCACTGCATTACCAAAGAATGGTTTTTTTCTTATTCTGACCCCAAATATTTTTATAACAGTCATCATTCGGGTATGCGTATGTTATTCCGAATTTGAAGATAACATATTATTTTAAGAATATCAGGATAAATAAAAAATATGCGTTAAAATGTACACGGGACATTTTTATAGGCATCAAAAAGAATTTTGGCCCATTATTATTTATTCTGTAGTGTAGTGTTGGTGGCAGCTAGTAGACCCAGTAGTATAGTATGTAATGTTGTGTTATAAGTATGGTTATCTCACCTGGGGGCACTTTGACCTGCGGAATGACGGGGACCTTGGGGGCTATAGGTTGCGGCGGCGCCACGCTCAGTGTGGTGTTGGTGGCAGCTAGTAGACTTGTTAGTATTGTATTCTGAGCCTGAAATAAGAAACATGTTTTATAGTGAGTGATCTATTAGTGCAGCCACAGATTATCTGGGAACAAAAGACCGCGTCCAGTATGTTATCCACTCTTTGTATGTCCCTGGCGTTACCGAAATTGTGTTCTGCGTTACCGCAAAATCGTGTTATCAAAAAGACTTAGATTTAACTCATGTAGCATAGCATGCATATATTAATCCTATTTGTTTCTCTACATTGTAATGTAACTCTGGCTGCTATAATTTAAATATTGTTCTTTTCTAAGTTTTACCACTGACTTTTAAAACTACAGTCAAAACCGTTTATAACGACATCGTTTACAACGACCTATCGGTTATTACAGCCAGATTGTATGGTCCCGTCCGAATCCCTAGTAAACTATTCAGTAAACAAATCGCTTATAACAACATCGGATACAGCGACATATCGCTTACAACGACGAAACTTTATCGATATTCATCGGCTATAACGACCAACCGTTTGTTGTCTCAGCAAAACAAAACAATACAAACGATTTTAAATCTTATTAATAAGCATTGAAGGAATATTTAGGCATATGCCTAAATAATATTATTACCTACGCACTTTCTCCCACCTCATCCGAACCTCTTCCCGGCCATTTGACCTTGCATATTTTACACCAATTGTTTAGTGCGCTAATTGACTGCGTGAGTAACGGCTTGATTTAAAAGTGTTGGTGTTGTTTAGACTGTGCATTTATGTGTTATTATGTCGCAAAAAAAGAGGAAAGTGTTTTCTATTGAAGAAAAATCTCATGTCATATGGAGATTAGAAAATGGCGAGTCGAATAGTGAAATTGCAAAGGAATGTGGAGTTTCGCACTCGACGATATCAACGATTTGGAGGAATAGAGATAAAATAAAAGTTCTTTTCGAAAACAACTCTTTAAAACTTAAACGAGCGAGGACAAGTGAACATAAAGTTATAGAAGATGCTTTATTAACATGGTTTAAACATCAGAGGGCAAACAACGTCCCAATAAGTGGTCCGATTCTGCAACAAAAAGCCAATGACTTTGCTCGTCTTATGGGTAAAGAAAACTTTCAGTGTTCGTCGTCTTGGGTACAACGTTTTCGTGCTCGTCATAACATTGTGGCAGGAAAAGTTTGCGGTGAAGCGGCTGGCGTTCCTGAAGGAGTGTCTGAAGAGTGGCTCTCTCATAAGTGGCCTGCACTGTGCGAAGGATACACGCCAGAGGAAATCTTTAATGCTGATGAAACAGGATTGTTTTACAATTTAACTCCTGACAAAACACTTAAATTCAAAGGCGAGGAATGCAAGGGCGGAAAGTTGTCCAAAACAAGAATTACAGTATTGGTTGTGGCCAACATGACTGGTTCATGTAAAAGAAAACTCTTGGTGATAGGGAAAGCTAAAAAACCGCGTTGCTTTAAGAACATTCAATCTTTGCCTGTTACTTATGAAAACAACACAAGGTCCTGGATGACATCCCAAATTTTTGAGAAATGGCTGCGTAGCTGGGATGCGGAATTGAAGTCTGGAGGAAATAAAATTCTTCTCCTAGTAGACAACTGTCCCGCTCACCCTGTAGTCTCCAATCTGAAATGCATAAAGCTTGTGTTTTTACCGCCCAATGTCACCTCCGTTTTACAGCCCATGGACCAAGGAGTGATAAAAGCTTTAAAAACACAATACAGAAAACTTCAAGTGTTACAAATGATACAGAATATTGAAAACAGCAAAGATATTAAAAGTCTTTCTGTTCTGGATGCAATTCTAATGATATCGGAAGCCTGGGAAAAGGTCACACAGACCACTATAGCCAACTGCTTTCGCCATGCAGGTTTCAAAGATCTCTCTCCATCACAAGCGGAGGACGACGATGATATTCCGCTAGCGAGATTGATACAATTTACAGATGAAGATGACAACGTACCACTTGCTGAGCTGGTTACTCACTTGCAAAGATTTACTGCTGCAGAACAAAGAATTGAGATAGAGGAATTTATTGGAATAGACGACAGTGTCGCCGTGTGCGCCTTAGCTACTGAGGAAGAAATTCTTGCAGAAGCTGAAAGTAACAACCGTAACACTGACGAAGAAAACGAAGACCAGCAAGACCCTGAAGAACAGTTTCAACCAACATCAATTTCCGAGGCTCTTAACGCTGTAACAGTTTTGCAAAAATTTGTTGCATTTAACGAACAGTTTCATACTGATGATACTCTTACCTTGAGGAGTATGAAACGTAAAATGCAAAAAATATTTGAGACTGGGCTTAAAAAAAAACAGACCAAAATGACTGATTATTTTAAAAACTAGTGTAGTTTTATAACCCGTAACTGTAAGCAGCTAAGTACATTTTGTATTCTATGTAATTATTTCGTAATAAATATTTTTATTTCTTTTTTGACTCGTTTACATGCATAACCTATACCTATTCTAGATAGATAATATGTATAACTACTGTACTTGTGTATATGACTGTTATTGTTTATAACGACTATCGGATATAACGTCGGCAACTATACGGTCCCTTCAATGTCGTTATATCAGGTTTTGACTGTATATGTCTAACAAACCTAACGCCTTATTTATCTCTGCTAATAGGTATCAGAATGGGGTGCGTGTCGGGTTTCCTCGTGTGCCTAAGTGCTGCGGTTCCCTTATGGACTTCTCCGGGGGGAAGAGCAGAGCTTGGGCCGGTGCACCCTGGGCATCGGTCAATAATTTCCTTGCCTTTATGGTGGGATATCATTGGCCGATGGCTAATAACCCGACGGGGGGTGGGGGGTCTTTTGACCCAAACCGTACAATATTATTTTACACTGACATTGGCACAAGCCTCGTGGCCGCCATTAAAGAAATAAAGAATAAAGAAATAGGTATCAGAAGATTTTGGTCATAAATTATATTAGAGATAAGTCATTTATAATCCATGAGAAAAACGTTTGTTAATAATGTTGCAGACTGGTTTGTGTGATTAAAAAATTTATCGGCCCAGCAGCAAATGCCATGAAACAACCTTAAACCTTTTCAATGCCACAGACGAGTAATAATATATCCATCAACATCTACAACTAACAAGTGACCTATGTGCTTTCGTATAAGTTTCAACTTTGTTACTTACAAAAATGAAGCTTGGCTTAGAAAAGGTTAATACAATTTCCAACCCACCTAAGGTTCAATATCGTATAGCAAACTGTCACCATAAGAGCTAACTAGAGCAAGCCTTTAGTTTGACATATCGACCTTAATGCATTGCGAATGTCAGACGACATTTCAACGAATTGGGTAGGGAATTAAATTTTTTCACTGTACAACATTGACAAAATTTTTTTTCACCAATATTACCTGCAACAATGCTCCGTTATTCAAATTCTGCGACAAATCCACCTTCGGTTTCCTCTTGTAGCCCTTCGGAGGCCCTCTCTTCTTAGCCACCTCTCCATTCTTCTTGTACCGGACCACTCCACCCGAGTCACAGCTCTTCGGAGTCTGTACCGGTGTTATACTTAGCTTTGCTGGCAATGAATACCGACTATGCAAGGACTTGACAACGCTAGCAGCTTGAGCTTGTATGCTAGGTAAAGCCAACGGATTAGCTAAGTTTAACGGATTGTTGACGAATTTGGGTAATGTTACATCTGGAGTTGGGAATATGCTAAGAGATTTGTTGAAGGCGGGGATCTGGTAGACTTTGAGGTTGAGGGACGGGCTGAAGGTTTTGAGGCGTTTCGGTGCTGGCTCGTCATCGCTCGAGGACTGGGCTGTGCTGAGCGGGTCCTTCTCGGAGAAGGGGTCTGTGTGGGACTCTTTCTCTTGGATGCAGAACATCTGGAATGGGAAGAAGAGAATTCTTTATTAACACTCCATGAGATATACACCTATGCTCTTACGTTGAGGAAGAATATCATGAGGAAATTGATACATTCAGGTCAATGAATGTGTAACTATGATCCTGTGAGTCTGGTTTCCGTGTAACAGGGTTTTTTTTATGAAATATGAAGGCAAACAAGCAAGTGAGTCACCTGATGGTAAGTGATCACCACCTCCTATAGACATCCGCAACACCAAGAAGATTGCAGATGCATTGCCAACCCAGAGGGCTAAGATGGAATACCAGTTGTGCCAGTAATTACACTGGCTGTTTTGTAATTACACATGACAACCTTCCATAAAAAATTGTTAAGTGACAGTGAAAATTATATCAAAATCTGTTGTGTGGTTTAGAAGCAGAAGGCGGCCAAACATACACTATAAGGATTTAGGACAGACAGGAATACAATGCGACTTTACTTTAAACTAAGTAAAGATAACGCTATTTGCTATGAATGCTGTGGTGCAATAAAAAAATATTGTTTATAAACATTACATTCAGCGTTCTGGACCCCAATTTTAGTTTCTCGTTGAGTTTCTTGCCGGTATCTTCTCATCAGAGGTTTTTCCGAACCGGTGGTAAATTTTTTGACATTCATAAGTGCTACCTGTAAGCCTAATCTGAATAAAATATTTTGACTTTGACTTTGACTCTGACAATTCTCAGTTCATGCGAGATGCATCTCACATGAGTGATACGTCAGAAAATGACAGATCGTGCGAGATGAATCTCGGTTAAACCGAGAATTGCCCTCTGGTGACAAGTTCATTAAGTGTGTTCATGTTAAAATGAATTAAAAAAAACAATGAATGTTTTTTTTATTACCCTGGTTTTTATCACACAGTAACTGGTCAAAAAGGTGTAGTGCCAATTATTAAAAAAAAAACATATTTCTATATATTCACAATATTCACATCCCAAAAATTCACGTTTTTCTAACCAAGCACTATAATTTTAGGCATAGAAAAAATGTTTTGTTAGGCACTTTTCTCAATGCAGTAAACTAGATATTATGAGTGGTCTATATGTTTAAAACATGCTATGTCATTAATAATTTAGGTCTAGTAGACAAATCTACGAATTTATTGGTAATAAAATGTATAAGCCACATGGCATACCACAAATACAATTTACATACATTTGTTTAAATAACTGTAAAAAAACCTGCTCCTTATTATTTTGGCATGAAGTTCATTAACCTATGATATTTAGCATCAAATTAAATAGCATTAAGACTGGCCTTAATTTAATTTATCATTTTTTTGGCATTGGCTGTTAGCCGATCCCCTAAAACCCGACAAAAACACAACACTACTCACTGTTCGAAATTCAAAAATTTAAAACAATTCACCGCCGCGAACGTTTAATCGCAACAAATAACATCGAAAACGCACGTTAAAGCTACGGAAACGACAAAATGGCGTTTTAATTTGTAAAAGAGCGAAACAATGAAGATCACATGAAATAACTGCACATGCCACTAAAAAGCTACGCGTAGTACTTGATCTAATTATCTCTTACCGATAATATCTTCTATACTGAATGAAAATCATACCTTTGCACACGTATTACGACACAACAAGACAATTTGTCATTCAGAATGGCTAGAAACTGTTAATTTGTGAAGAATTACACTGATTCTTGATTAAAATAAAAGCTTTACAAGAATAAAGGTTATGCCCTGTTATAATAATAACAAATCGTTCCGTTTCTTCAATCAGACGCTACGTTTTGAATTGTTAAGTTGGTACAAATGAGGTTAACATAATTTACAATTCCTCATTTTTACTCGAAACTATATTCGACTTTAATGTACCTTAATAAAGTTTAAATTCAAGCAATGACATTAAAAATTCAAGACTCTTTTGACGTCATTTCGCACTAGCCTAGCTCTCCTATTGTTTGACATTTTGTGTGTGGCACGACACAAAAAATAATTTACCCAATTTCGCAATATTATTTGCGGATGATTCACAACAATTTCTATTTAAGATTAGCTAGTTCCGTGTTTTTTCTTAAATATCATAACGGTGTTTTGTGAATCATTGTTTGCTATTCAGCAATTATGTTGACTTGTGTGACGTTAAAAGTAGTTCAAACTTAGAGCTTTATGAAAGCTCTAAGAGTTCAAACTAAAGGAATGTTTTTTTTTTTAATAATAAAACGTAAAACCTATGAAGCTAGAGGTTTCGTGTTCGATCCCTGCTAAGTATGTAGGTAGTTAAGGACTTGTTCAGTTGGTGTAAAAGGTTGGTTCCAAAATATTTATTTGTTGTCAAGGCGAATTAAGTAAAAGCTTGCTTTGCTTGTTTTTATCTTTCTTTGCATACTACAAAACGAAGTCACTATACGTGGTGTGTGTCCTCATTGTATCTTCGGCTTTACACCTTCTAAACCACGCAATAGATTTTGATATGGTTTTCACTGACATTTAGAGATTTATTGCGGAAGGTTTTTTTTTATATACATTACGTTATAAATGTACAGTCAAGGAAATTGAAACACGTACCACCATAGAACCTAGTTGAAATGACATACCCATGACATTTGTATGACATAGCCTGGCGTTTAACGCGTCGCGTCATTGCGATAGGGTTCTAAGGTGGTACGTGAATATATTTCCCCTACTGTACCTATGTGAAGACGGGATGGGTCGTTAGTCTTTTTTTTTAAATAGGTAGGCAAACAGGCATGTGGGTCACCTGATGGTAAGTGACCATCACCGCCTATAGACACCCGCAACAGCAAAGAGACTGCAGATGCGTTGGCAACCCAGAGGGCTAAGATGGAATACATCTTGTGCCAGTAATTACACCGGCTGCCTTGCTCTCCACGCCGGAACACAACAGTGCAAGCACTGCTGCTTAGCGGCAGGATTTGCGAGCGAGATGGTGGTAGCGATCCGGACGGACCTTGCACAAGGTCCTACCATCTTTACGTAGTATAAGCAGGGGGGTTCCACTCCGCACTGTAGGTGCGCTCGCCGCACCATCATGGCATAGGTTAATCGCAGTAGGTTGCCGGCTTGCCGCGCGCGCCCGCTCACTGTTTCGCGCGCTGTGATTGTATTACAGTAAGCAGCCCAACCCTAGCGGTGCGCCAGGGCATTGCAGGTGGAAGGCGCGCGGGCGGCGCCTTCCTTTTGACGCATGCCGCCTGGCGAATATTTATGAAGTAATACGAACTTTTTGTGCCTGGTCATAAAGTTGGAATTCGTTTAATGGTGGTCGAAAAAGAGAAGTTTCTGTACGTTAGTACTATTATTTATTCTGTGGTATAAGACCAAGTCGTTATTCGTTCCTGTCTGTCCTAATCGTGTCTGCAGCCGCTTACTCCTTCTAAACCACGCAACAGATTTTGATACGGTTTTCAGTGACATTTAGAGATTTTTTTTTGTTATATACGGAAGGTTTTAATGTAAATCAAAAATAACTTACGGGTTTATCTTTACAGTAATGACATCGTATAACGGCATCTATCTGACAAGAAAGTAAACATTGCTTGAATGTTTTTGTGGTAGCCAGCGCCATCTCTTGGGAAGTAGCCAATTTAAGTTTGTTTGTTTTTGGTTGAAACTAAAACTCGCTAGATGGCGTTGATCTCAAATATCGCCCCTAGGTCAACGGGGTTCCACTCCGCACTGTAATAATAAACTAATAAGTAATAGTACAAAAACGTACAGTAACTTTAACTTAAACGAATTCCATCTTTGTTAACACGCTTAAAAAGTTCGTATTACTTCGTGTACATTAGCCTGGCGGCGCGAGTTAAAAAGAACGCGCCGCCCGCGTCCGCCTTCACCCCGCAGCCTCTGCTGACTGTATATTAAACCAATTTGATTCAGACCTCTGAAGAACCTTTTCACAATAAACGTCATAATGACTTCTGAGTAAATGTCACACTATCTCAACGGCGACACATTGCGACAACGTTCTACAGTGGCCTATGGCTCAAAAATCATTTGTGCGACGTCATTTATGGATGGCTCCCATTAACGCATATGCTTTTACGCCCACGACAAAAGCTTGGACGGCTAGAAGGACCTTGAAACAATAAAACGTCAAAACTTCTTTAATAACCATTTTATTCGAAAACTTAAACTAACTCCAACATCGTACAGAATGCCGTTTTAAAAAAATAAATTAACTAACGACTAGATCACGCGCTGACGGACCAAGCAAGAAAATGCCGCTTTTAAGAAAAATCATATCACATAAACCTTGGTCGCGCTATGGTGATACATGTCCAAATGATTCTGATAAAAAAGTGCCAATATTTTGGATTTTTTTACGCTGGCAACACAGTCCGCGTTTTATTGTGTTCCTGCCTTTAAAATATGAATGTCGCTTCTATAAAGGTGGACTCACAATGATAAGTGAGTATCGCTGGATTTTAGCGCTCATATTTCCATCTTTGACTGCGCGTCGCGCGCGATAAATCGCCGCTTGCTACCGTACTTGAATCTATTTTGAAACCACCTTAAAAGTAGATTTAAAATGCAAAGTGCAAGCGATAAAAACGTAGCGATTTTTCGCTTCGACCAATCAGATTGCGGTATGGTCACGCGCGTGAAAATTGCTGCGTTTTATCCCCTGCTACTTTGCACCAAAAGCAAGCGATCAAAAATTTTGACATCACAGTGTTGCCAGTTGTAAATAAAAAATATAATCCGATAAGAAAAAGCAAAACGATTTAAAACCAGAGCCAAGGCCTTGCTATTAGGTAAAAAAACTCTATTCACTTTCTGCACTTTCTCGCCGAATTATGGAAAGAATTTAAGCCACAAAATTCAGTATTATTGACACGACAGATTTGTAACACTGCATGATGATGACAGGAACCAAGTGACCTTTAAGATAAGCAAAACGTAAATGTAACTGTTTTAAAGTTAGTTCATTGTATCCGAATACAAAAATGGGTATACGTAATGTGATGGAAGTTATTATTTCCGAAACACCATTAAGTAGAAAAAGGAAATATACACCTCGTATTGAAAACACCTTCCTTAGATTTTTAGAATTCCGTTTAAAAAATCCTTAGAAGAAGACTCGCGAAACTCTTTAATTAAAGTTAGGAAACGATTAATTTTCATTATTAAACAAAATATGGTCATAAAATTTAAAGGGCTTTAAGGCTCTTAAGAAGTTAAAGAGCCTTGTTTTTTTCAAATTTTCATATTGTGAAAAAAATATTTTCGCATTCTTTTATTTAAATCCGCGCCCCACGGCGCGTCACATCATTGTTTCTGTTTTACATCCCTGTAAAGCGAAAGAGATGGCGTTAGTCCCGATCGCTCAATGGCATTGGCTCCTGTCAACCTCTTAAAAAAAGTACAACAAGACATGTATCATCAACCCAACATCTTAAACTCAAATATATTTACAACTTGACTTTATAGAACTAACTTATATAAAGATTTGGCTTGAAACTGTGATATAATGTTACATTACGACACAAATGAAAAAATAAGGCGCGTAATGAACAGACAAACACACTACAAATTTCAAGTCTTTTAAGTTTGCGGGAATTCCGATTTATTTGTTGTGGTTAAATATTGCAATTTGTTAAAAAAAAAACTTAAATGGTAACTTAAACCGAATTAAATTAACAAATTTCATTGCATATTGTTTTCGTTTCAGTGTTTAACCTTAGTGATATAAATAAGAGAGTTTTTAAGGTACAATTCTGGTGGCGGCGTCGTTGTATGTCTGTCTATTCGTAACTCGCCTTATTAACTGTGTCTTATTGTATGTATGACGGATCATTGTTTTGGTGCTGGTACAGCTGTATTAAATCAATTGCGCATAACTCAGCTGGCACTGCTATATGACCACTATGACACTACCATTTGTCAAAACTCAATTCAAGTGTTGTTACAGAATGGACAATGGCACGCAATTTACGGGACTCAGAAGAAAAACCGCAAATTTCTTAATTTCTTTTAGTTTAGAATTAACCGCTATGACGTCAGTCTTTGCGTGTTTGTATGTCACACTTTCTCACCAACCACAACTCAGTTTGTGAAAAAAATGTATGGAATTTGACAAATTGCCCAACTGTTATATTATTCAAATAAATTTAAAATAAGCTATATAATGAATGACAACACAAAGAAAAATTAGGGCAATGGCAGGACTCGAACCTGCAACATCAGCATTCCGTGCCTTGCGTTTGCCAGTTTCGCCACATTTTCATTACAATTATTATTATTATTGTTGTATTATGTTTTCTTGTATTATGCTGTGATAATTGAATAACATGATAGTCTCATATTGGTCTTTGCATGCACCAGTTTGACAATAATTACTGTTAAAGTCGAAATATTACAGTCCGTAAACTTAAAAAACCACTGTTACAAATAAATTAAAAAATACAATTAAATAGACAAAAACTGGCTGCATAGTTTGGTTTACACAAAATTAAATGGTAATCTAAAAAAAAAACTTACAAAGGAATGATTATTTTAATATATTTACAAGTCAAAAAGAGCCCACTGAAAGTCACTTCAGTCTGAAAGAGACGCAGCTATGCCCAAGAGGGAGAAGAAACATCTCTGTAGACTAAGTGGCTGCGAGTGGTTTAAAGGATAGATATGTCAAAGTCAAGATATGAATAATGTTGCAATAAGAAAAAAAGTTGAGCAAGAAAGGAATGAATAGTCACAGTACCAATAAAGATTTAATTTAAAGCTTAGGATATCTATTGTCAATTTAATAAAGGAAACGTTTGGAGGGAATTTTCTGGCGCAGAATTTCAGCACTGGCAACACTGCACGGTAGCATTTTATCTACTGGCAACTTTCTGCTAACTCTGCGATTGCGTTTGGTAATTTCCAGCGTCAGTATAGACTGCAACTTCACACTGTACCACGAACGGTTTTTGAAAGTGTGAAACCAGTCACAGGACGTTTTGAAGCGAGCGCCAAACGTCAAAAGAAAATTCGATCAAACGTTTCATAGGAACTCCCCTCTCACTGGTAACACGTAGAAAAATTAACAAATTAATTTGATATGATTTTAAATTATTAAATGCATTAGTTAGAGCTATCACCAATTTTTTTTTATTTGATATGGACTTACGGTAATTCGCCGCCATGTTAAGCCTATGCGTACGCTGGGATGAGAAAAAAAAGAAATAATTATAAGTAGGTAATAAATTTTTTGTAACCGAAATTTCTATCAATTTTTTTATATTTTTTTAGTAGAACATTCACATCATTAAATTAAAAAAAAAAAGCCAAAAAAATGGTAATTTATGAGGACTCGAAGTAAGAACTTTCGCCTTTATTCTTTCTAACGGTTGCCTGGAAGAGATCGCTTAAACCGAATAGTAAAAACGTGGCTTGTGTATTACTCAAAATTGTACCTTTCATGTTATTTTTTGTATAGTTCTCAAAAGATATTATATTATAATCCTACACGTTTTTATAGTCAACCTCATTTACTATTCCTTTATTTAATTATACCTTCTGAAATTACCAAGTTAGGCTCAGTTTCTGGTAGACCATTATATCCCTTATTCCCGTACGCATAGGCTTTAAAATAAATGTTGTATTTACTCTAGGAACCCTATTCTTGCTTATTATAAACACCTAGCAGTCACTACCGCATTTATTTTACATAATATGTTTTCATATAATATATGTATATTTCACTAGACTATCAAATCAAATTGGCTACAAAAACCTCTAAGCCGAAAAAACCTCTTTAGCCCATTTGACAGTCCAATAAAAAACAAAAAGTCTATTGCCAACATAACAACTTGAAAAAAAAAGCTCTCGCAAGCGCGGATCTAACTAAATTTGTAACTGAAAGAACAACTTTATGTTAGAATTCACTGACTTATGCTAGATTTACAATAAAAAATTGCGAGCAATAAAAACCAATCAGAAATAGCGATTGCTGCGTTTTAATCGCTCATAATTTCTGATTGTGAATCCATCTTTAAGTTACGGTCTTGCGAAAAATAAACATGAAACGTCAATTTGACAGTAAATTTTTTCAAGTTGCCAGCTTGGAATAGACGCGCCACGCTCTCAATACTACTGGCAGCTAAAAAGAAAAAAAGGCCACAAACTTACAAATGCTGGTGGCGAAATTTCGTAACAACATCTTCACGTAGTAACAGGACGTGTTTAGTTAGACAATGGCGCCCCTCATGACAGCAGGGATAACTTTGTATTATAAGTAATATAACCAACGAATATGTTTTATTAATTGGATGAAATTTTACCTTATTCTGAATGCCATAAGAGGGCATCATGTGCGCTAAGGCCTGTTTCACAACTCCCTGATAAGTTCCTGGTAATATATGGATCCAACAGATATCTGTAATGCGGTCTGTTTTATCTATGGACACAAACAGAGATAGAATCACAGATATAATAATGGTATTTCAATACTTACAGCCAGTAGTATTAAGATTAACGGTTTGTTATAAATAGATATATAATTATGTCGAAATAATTTAGCAACACATATAATAGTTACTTTAGATTATATATTATGCTTTTCCATTATTATAAATATTACTTTTTTTGTCATAAGTCCAAATAGTGTAAGTACAGACGATTTACAAAATTCCAAAATTTTGCGAACTTTTTTGGATCGATGTAAAAAGCGTTTTTGTCTCTGGACGAAATAAAGTGCTTGTTAGCTTATAAATGTCATGTCAGGCCTATACATAAATATGCAGTGCAGTCAGCACCAGGTGTTTGTTCACAGACGAAGAGGTCAGAAAGAAGTACCCACGACCCTATTGCTAAGACAATAAGAGCTACTCCTCGAGTGTTTACGAACTCCTGCTGCTGACTATACCTTAAGTTTAAAACTAAAACAGGGCAAGGCAATCTGAATCTGACAACTATATGATAGCTCCAGACACCGTTGCGCTGTCAAAAGTGCGAACATGTCAAAATAAATAACGTCAGTGTCAATATTTGGCAATTTCTATACTGATACTTAACAATAATAGATATTGCATATGGCCATACGACTTCCCAATAAAAAGGGCCAACTATTTCGTCTGGCAACCCCGTCCAATTCCCCGAGACAACTTTGAAACGGACCAGACGGAACTGCATCAAAAATCGCACCCGGCAACTAAGACGCGACACAATTCCCCCTGGACCGATTCAAAATCCTCCCCACTGGCAACACTGGCCAGACGTCACCTTCCAACTGTCAACGGCCATACAACCTAAGCGAATCAAATCAGGACTTATAAGTACGGATCACGTCTTTGATCTGCGCTCTGCAGAGGGGGCACTGACCTCCCCCCTTCCCCCTCCACTGCTGAACTGCGCACCTGTAGCACATGCACATATGCCCGCACATATACAACACACTGTCTATTGGGTTCTCGTAGCATATGGTGCATTCGGCACCTGTCAGGTTCTGCTGGCCCTCGCCGATGACGGAGTAGATGGGTTGCCCGGGATGCATTCGGCTCGTGGACGGTCGTTCCATCCGCTCCGGCTGTTGGGCCTGCTCGTTGCAGCTGTTCTGGCTGGAGGAGCACTGGTTGTCGTTGCGCCGTGGTTGCTGGTACGACGGCTGCGGCAGAGGGTTGCAGGGGGGCGACATCGGTGGCAGGTTCGCCAGACAGAGCTGAGACGACTGGATTGGCTGGAAAGAGAGACGGTTAGGTTAGTTTTGGATTGAAATGAAAGAAGTCTTAGGGGTCATCCATAAATTACGTCACGCTTATGGAGGGGGGGGGGTCTAGTCAAACGTGACAGACCGTGTTAAAGAGATAGGAAAAAGCGTGACGAAGGTGGGGGGGGGGGGGGGTTTAAACGCATAAAGCCTTGCTTTCTAACCATCTAGTGCGTGCAAGAGGAACAGATGCTGTATGCATGCGAGAAAAGCTGGTTGTCATAAGATTAAAGCCAGCTTTCGATCAGGCTGCACCAAGTTCATTGGGCTGTACTGCAAGGGAATGAAGGGATCCCATTGAATTGCTACTGAGTTTCATGAAATGAGTGACCCAGAGACACTGACCAAAGGTTGGAAATGGTTTAGCGATCTCTTGGAGCCGCCGGTTCTCATGGGCGGCGATGATCAAGTAGCACCAGGTGACCCGCATCATCATTTGGTTACTTTTTGAAATACATCACATTAGGCGACAGTGTCACTATCATGTCAAAGAACTGCACTCGTTCTAGAAGAATTTGCAACTTTCCACAATTAACTAGGTTAGCATTAGCATAGTGACCCAAGAAGGTTCTTTTCCGAAACGTGACCGTGTCACTATCCCGATCATGCACAGTTTCCCGTCAATTGCTAGTTTGAAGCTGACGCCTCTGAGATCTCCCGCAAAGTAACTAAAAACGCGGACTCACCTCAATATAATGCGCACTGGCCAACGTCATCTGCTGGTTGCCGCCGTTCTGGACACCGTTCTGCGGCGGAAGGCTGACCACGAGCACGGTGCCGCCGGACCCAGTTGAGATTGGCTGCGCCGAGCCCGCCAACACCCTCAGCTGCTGCGGAGGCGTCTGAGCCGTCTGTGAACTCAACATCCTCACTTTCTGCGTAGCACCATAGATATCCACGAAGGCCCATAGCCTTAAAGTGTGGTCTACATGCATGACTGTGATAGGGTTAGAGCCGTTTCGGCTGACGCGGACCTCTCCGTCAACAGTCAGAGTGACAGCCAGCTCGTCACCTCTCCGCAATCCGTTGGCCGCATCCCTTCGCACAACCCAATATTCTGGTCTGTCCAGCAACTGCTCAGCGTCGTCTGGTAGATCGCAAGGCCTTAGCGTCCCTGGGTCGCATGAGGTTAGGCCAATAGCGAGGCTGCCTGCGTACGCTGTCTCAGTTGATAGGATCTGAACGACTATGGTCTGTCCCGGACGCATGGGGCGCGCCGTGAAGACGTAACCCTGGCAGAATTCCGCTTCGATCCTCGCTGCAACTCCTCTGTCGTTGATAAACTGGACGTTTCTCCCTTTAGTCCTGTGCAAGCTTAGCGGCACCAGCGGGTTTTGGTGTCTCGGCTGTGGCAGGGACTCTTCGACCGACAGCGACCTCATGCCGCTGATGATCCGTTCTTCCTCAACGGGGCTTTGGTTGGGGCGTCTTATCTGGTTCGATTGTCTGGGATCCGCGAACTGAACGGCCGTGCAGTTCCCGTACACATCAACCAACGCCCAGAGCGGCGATCTCGTGTCCACGCCAGAGAAGAACAAGCCCTTGTCTTCTCCGTTAACTCCGAAGTGTACGTCCCCTGTTGAATTGACATAGTAGTACAATATATTGTCCTTTTCGCAGAATCTTTCGCCGAGAGCTTTGGCCCAGTTGCCGGGTTTGTTGGTGAGGTCTGGACACGCGTATTTGGGGAGAGCGTGCGACAACGTTGTAGGGTCGTGAGTTGTGAAACCGAAGCGGATCACGCCGCTCCAGCTGTTCGAGATCTCCACGAAGCGTATGCACACCTGGAAAGAAGAGAAGCGTTGCTTAGTGTTATAAAACTTAAACAGATTGTTCATTGTTATTTGATGACAGTAATTAAATGGAGATTGGTTTAATGGAGAATAGAATTGGAGATGCAGACAGACAGACGCAAGCTTTTTGGGACTTAAGTGGACTTTAACTGCGGCAACCTCGATCCACTTGTGTGGGGCTCGGGGTGAGTAGTCAGTCCCTAATATCAGAATTCTACCTACTCATTGTCCCAGCCAGGCGTCACGCCAACCGTGCTCCATGGTCTTCAAAGGTTCTAATGTTTTCTCATGCTGGAACCCGAGGGCCCTTGGGCTGGGTGTTAATGAGTCTTGATGATCCCAAGGTCTCACCTTCTCGTTGACCCTGACGGGCCTAGCGCTGAACGCGACGCCCTTGCAGAAGGACTCCACGCGGCGCGCGACCGAGCCGTCCCGCGAGACCCTGATGTTTTCCCCGTGGACGCTGTGGAAGCCGAGGGGCGGCAGGTTGTTCGGGGCGCCGCCGGTGCATGAGGTGCGGGGCGCTGGAACAAGAGAAATTATTTCATTAGGTTTGATTGAACTATAGGTTAGTTTAGCACAATGATTCTGGTGCGTCCAGCGACGGGGAGTACGACGCTATGGCGCCTTCCGCAATCAAAAACAAGGCAGAGCTAGTGAGGTGAGGTGCCAGCACTGCACTTGAATGGGACATAGTGATGGTTTAGAACGCTCATTCTAATAAGTACATCATCATATGGGATCACAGGTCTTCAGGGGCGGCAGGGATCACTAACCATCATGCGTTTTCTGTTTACTCGGTATTCCATAAAAAAGGTATATTGTCTTTTCAAGGAAAACCGGAATGAGTAAACGCGTTTTATCTAACTGTGATATCAATCGTCTATGCACAGTTGAGTAAATATTTATTGTATTTGCTAGAAAAAGGGGTTTATAGTTGTGTTAGCAAACATAATGTTATCAGCCGAATTCACTATCATCACAATCGATTAAACCCGATTCGACGGTCACAAAAATCGGACGAGGTTCAAATAAAAATGAGTTTCAATATATTTGTTTCGGTTACCACGACTATGAAAGTTATCAAATCTTTACATAGTGAGTCGGTCATCCCTATTAAAAATGTCGGATCTGCAAATCGGTCGGTATTTTTACCGACATTATTAACGAATACTTAAGCAAGATCAGACGTTTTTAATCTACGTATTTCATAAATTATACATTAAATTTAATATTTATTTGCGGGGGGGTAAAAGTTACCGTCATTCAAGGTCTATTAATGACATAAACAGAAAATGGCAAATTTGCAGATCCGACATTTTTAATAGGGAGGGGCGAGATGTTGATGATGATGATGACATAGTAAGAGACAGTAAGAGTTTAAAACAGAGCCGCTATCCCTTCACGTCTGGCGTCGTCGTACTTTCGGCTACTCCTTCTAAACCACGCAACGGATTTGGATACGGCTTTCACCGTCATTTAAAGAATTTTTGTAAGGAAGAGTTTTACGTATACTACATCGTAATTCTACTCGTGCAAAACCGCGGCAGGACGCTAGTAGGTAATCAATACAGAGAGACGCCGAAAAGTGCAATCTGTAAACATTTACTACTTTAATTATTCGTGAGAATTTATTTTAAAATTTACCACTTCTATCGCTATACTGCAAAGTGTTCATTTGAAAAAAAAGACTTGTCAATATGCAGATAAGTAATATATAGTTTCATTACGAGAGTAATGGTTTCAAAGCTCACAGTAATAAAATAAACGCGAATTAGTGTCATGCCCCATACAGCACTAGTGACGTCATTGCTTTCTTTCTTTCTTTCTCTTTCTTTCTTTCTTTCTAAGTAGAATAAAAGAAAATCACGGTTATCTTATTTTATTAACTATAATATATGCACGTCTGTATTTTGGGCCTAAATATGTTGCCTATGAAAGTCAAAAGTCAAGGCAAAGTCAAAATAAATTTATTCAGATTAGGCTTACAGGAATCACTTATGAGAATGTCATAAAATTTACCAAATAAATTATTTATTTATTTTTTATTATTACGTGAGTACCTACTTAAGTAAAAGAAGAATATAATATTGCGTCATTACAACTCCATAAATCGCCCATCCCTATTAAAAATGTCGGATCTGCAAATTTGCCATTTTCTGTTTATGTCATTAATAGACGTTGAATTACGGTAACTTTCACCCCCCGCAAATAAATATTAGATTTAATGTATAATTTATGAAATGCGTAGATTAAAAACGTCTGATCTTGCTTAAGCATTCGTTAATAATGTCGGTATAAATGTGGGACTGAGTGTAAAGGAGCGTGATATGACGTACGAAAGTGTAAGAGAGTTAGCATGAGGGTTGTATGAACGAATGTGAAAGAGTCAGTAGATGAGAATGAAAAGGATTTGAATGTTTTAAATATAGAAGGGGTCGAATTTGATGGACGAAGAGAGAAAGACGTGTTAATTTGTAATGATTTTTATTTTATATTAAAAGACGTTTTAACTTATTATTTAATGGTTTTTCTTCAAATACTACATCCCACATAAATACCGACCGATTTGCAGATCCGACATTTTTAATAGGGATGAGCGAAATTCGTGTTATCAAATGTTTTAAGTCTACCTAAAACCTAGTCGTGCCCTATACTTACTTCCAAGTAAATCATGAAAGACGTCCCTTCAAAACGCCCAAGCCAATAAGACTGAACTCTGAAGGTGGCATTGTGATATCCCCTCGCTCGCACAAGATGGCGGACACCTGCGCGGCAGATGCGCCCTCAGCTTGCGCGCGCGCAATTACAACGTTAAGTCTACTCTATGGTGTAGCTAGGTACTTTGTGGTCATATAATTTATTTATTTATTTTGCACTTATACAGCAAATATAGGCTAATCGCTAAGGCCCAATATAATGTCATAATTTTACTAACCCTGTGATCCAAGTTGGTCCAAATAAAAAGATTTAGATTTGATTTTGATAATTTAGCAAAAGAAAGTAACATAATTTATCTACACTGACTGATGTACATCTACACTAATCTACACTAATATAATAAAGAGGTAAATTCTGTTTGTTTGTATGTAGGGGGTAATCTCTGGAACTACTGAACCGATTTCAAAAATTCTTTTACAGAAGGAAAGCTAGAAAGAAAAACCATTTATTCAAAATATTCAACATATAACATACAAATACACACAACACGGGCAGAGTACAAAAACAAAACATTACATTGAACATAACGCACGCTTAGAATTAAAGCGACTCAATTCTGAATATGACATTTCCCAAAATTAAACCCTATGTCTTTTAGTTAAGGTGATATTTTAGACGTGTGTAATTCAGAAATGGGTCGCTTTAATTCTAAGCGTGCGATAATTGAAAAGGTCCCCACTCAGCATACTGCCTCGGTAAACCGAGACGCTGATTTTCAGTGGGGCACTTGGATTTGCTAATACTAAACTAATAAAAACTAATGACAAACTGGAACAAATTACCTTGCTACTCCGCGAAACCCTAATAATACTAATGAACAAAACTAATGAACTAATGCGAAAAACTAATGAGCAGTGACGACACGAACGATAGTACACCTGACAAATAAATTACATTAATAATAAATAATTAAAAAAATATATTATTATAACAAGATGGTCCGATGACCTCATACAGGTGGCAGGAAGGCGCTGGTTGCATGCTGCTTCCAACCGGTCACTTTGGAAATCCATGGAGGAGGCCTATGTCCAACAGTGGACTTCTTGTGGCTGAGACGATGATGATGATGATTATTATAGCATATGCGGGTGGTAGGACCTTGTGCAAGGTCCGTCCAGATCGCTACCACCATCTTGCTCGCTAATCCTGCCGCTAAGCAGCAGTGCTTGCACTGTTGTGTTCCGGCGTGGAGAGTAAGACAGCCGGTGTAATTACTGGCACAAGAGGTATTCCATCTTAGCCCTCTGGGTTGGCAACACATCTGCACTCTCTTTGTTGTTGCAGGTGTCTATAGGCAGTGGTGATCACTTACCATCAGGTGACCCACTTGCTTGTTTGCCTTCCTATGTTTTATAAAAAAAAAACATAGGCTACTAATTCCACGCGAACCAAGTATGTATGTATGTCTGTAATTTTTTTATTGTACAAAAAACATAAATTACAAAAAGAGATACAGTGATGTACAAAGGCGAACATATCATTTAAGGGATCTCTTCCAGTTAACCTTTGAGTGAAAAAATAAGCTGCTGAGTTTCTTGAGCGCTTCTTCTTTGCAAAATATTTTATTTTTGATTTTTTTTTGCTCTATTACTCTATGATAATGTAAAACTAAGAACTAAGAGGGTGTAGGTACTTGTCAAGTGCCAGGTGAAGCAGTGTTGTCTGCCACAAAAAATTAAAGAGGGCGGCGGCCATTTTGGATTTAGGGGATCGCGTATCCGGCGGAAAGGCAGATCGAATAATTTCTTTCAATTTTAGAACTTCGGTGATGGAATCGGAAATAAGGTGCGCAAGAGTCGGAAGTTTAAAAAAATATGAATGATTGTGCGAAATTTTGTGTTTACTTGTATTTAGGAGGGTGTTATTTTTCATAGAGTTAAAAGTGAGAGTTTTTATTATAATGCAAAGTGTCAAAATTCAGTATCAAAAAATTATTTTGAACTTTTCGCAGCAGTGCTTGCACTGTTGTGTTCCAGCGTGGGGAGCAACACAGTAGATGACATTACTGGCACAAGAGGTATTCCATCTTAGCGCTCTGGGTTCGCAACGCATCTGCGATCCTTTTAGTGTTGTTTCAAGTGATACACTTGCTCGTTTGCCTACCTATGTTGTATAAAAAAATGCAGAGACGCATTTACGGCTGGACGGATTTAGATGAAATTTTGCAAACGGATAAATCACGTCCTGAATAAAAGTATAGGATACTTTTTATCCCGCAAATACAAAAAGTGCATACAAAATCCCGCGCGGGCAAACCCGCGGTAAAAGCTGATATCTAATATTTTATTACGTATTCGCGACTTATAGACATCGAAATAAAATATTATACAATTAAATATTTTGGTTTGATTTGATTTGATTTAAAACTGTTTATATCGCGTGTATTGTAACAAATCTAATTCCCGACGTTTCGAGCCCTTTACAGGTCTCATGTTCACGGGCAGTCAGACAGAATAGATTATTTCAACACGAAATATCTGTTAATTTATATAGAAAAACTTAGTATAAGTCGCCTTCGTGTGTGGGACACCCACACCGTTAGCTTAACGAGTGTACAACAAATATTGACAAAGAACAATCTCTTTGCGCTTGGCTGCAAAAATGGTGTCGAACAGTCTATTTGCTCAACAAAAACTACGATATGATTCATCGTTTGTAATCTAATATCACGTTTATTATTCCCGATATATGTACATCATCATCATAATTTCAGCCGAAAGACGTCCACTGCTGGACATAGGCCTCTCCCGAGGATCGCCACAACGACCGGTCATGTGCTGCTTGCATCCAGCGGGTTCCCGCAACGATCACCAGGTCATCGGTCCACCTTGTGGCGGGTCTGCCCACGCTGCGTCTTCCGTGACGCGGTCGCCACTCGAGAACTCTATGGGCCCATCGGCCATCCGTTCTGCGAGCAATGTGCCCCGCCCACTGCCACTTAAGTCTAGCAATTCTTAAGGCTATGTCGGTGGCTCTGGTTCTTCTGCGGATCTCTGGATTTCTGATTCGATGATCCGTCTGTTTTGTTACACTGGCAACACCGATCAAAAGCGCGCGAAACTTCAACAAAATGGCCGCCGCGGCGCCGCGCAATAAAACCTCATGTTACGGTCACTTCCTCCAATACTTCACGCCATTAAGCAGGGAGGGGTGGGCAGGCACGTGTGCGTACAATGGGGTGTTCCAGCTGGCTGCGCCGTGACGTAATGCGGGCAACTTGTTGATTGTAAGACTCGGGCCTTATGGGTATAATTAATAGATTCAGGCGTTACTTTGCGGAGGTCCATATCAACAAACTGGAACAAATTACCTTGCTACTCCGCGAAACCAGTGCCGGGCTCGTGCAAAGTAATAAGGGTAGTAGTGCAAAAATGTTGGCGGTAGGCGGGATTAAATAAAAATGTTTTTGTTTGTCAGTACGCCATTCGTTCAAGTAGCGGACGGTCGTACTGTTCGATCTTGATGATGCCTCGTATAGCGGCGAAACGCGCGTCGATCGTGTAGTTTTAGTGTTTAGTGGTGGTGGTGTGTAGTTGAGTCTGTGTGATATATGTTGTTTCGTGTGGAAGCGGAGGAGGGTGGGTTTTTGCATGAACATATATGTGTCGCACATACGCAGCTACTTTGCACGAGCCCGGCACTGGTTTCGCGGAGTAGCAAGGTAATTTGTTCCAGTTTGTCCTTATGGGTATGCAAGAGACGAGAAACGCAAGCGGCTGTGTCCTGATCAGCGTTGCCAGATTTTTTTTCAGGCAAAGCGGGATTTCGAAGCCTTTTATATAAAAAAGCGGGACTAATTCGTCGAAAGCGGGTCATAGCATAAACAGCTTAAATAATCAGCAGATTTTTATTACGTATCTTCTTAATTGAGTTTCAAATTAAATTTACAGTGATGATAGACAGCTATAGAATATGTTTTTTAATGACAATTCGGTGCTTGGCCAAAAAACGACTACCGTCTAGGTTACTGGTCGAGTATCTCCGTAAAACGGGACTGAGCCTGTCCCGCGCGGGACATTTAATTTTAGGCTAAAAAACGGGACGTCCCGCCAAAATCGGGACGTCTGGCAACGCTGGTCCTAACCCCCTTATTCATAAACGCTTCGTAAATGTTTGTTAGTTAACATGTTTTGTCTTTATGTCATTGTGACGTTTGCCCTCAAATTTAAGGAACAATACATTTGTTAGCTTAAAAAGATTGTTAACTTTTTATGAATAAGGTGGTTAGTTTTTAGGGAATAGCTTAGAGGACTTTGCGTGTTATCTGAGATATCATAAATGAATAAATCAATATTTTGACACATTTCACACCAATGGTCTTAGCCCTAAAGTAAGCAACTAAGCTGTTTGTGTTATGGGTACTAGACAACGGATATACATACTTATATATAGATAAGTAGATATTTAAATACATATAACATCCAAGACTCGGGCACAAACATTCGTATTCATACAAAGATTTTTCCCCTCCCGGGAATCGAACCCAGAACCTCAAGTTTTGTAGTGTAGTGATGGACATAGGCTACTAATTCCACGCGAACGAAGTCACGGGCGTCCGCTAGTGTTACATATATATAAACTAAATGCCGTCCCTAAGCTTGTGTTGTCCCCTTCTCGAACACAATTAATTATAAGTCTTGCGGGGGAGGATGGTAATTCCGACACAACTGTCGCGCACATGGCTTTGCCCACGGGGATTTCGATCCCGGGGCCCTTTATTTACGGCTTGAGGTTATGTTTAACACAAACACACACGTTGTTTGCTCTATTTTGTACTTATATTGAGTGACGTATTGTATTTTACTGGCAAACGCAAGGCACGGAATGCTGATGTTGCAGGTTCGAGTCCTGTCATTACCTTAATTTTTCTTTGTGTTGTTATTCATTATATAGCATTTTGAATTTAATTTGAATGTTTTAAAAAAGTGTTTTTTTTTTGTGTGATAGCAACACTGCCGTATGAGGGAAGTCCTATTTGCCAGGGAACTAATCAGTGTTGCCTGTAATACACGTCAAAAAACATATAAACGTTTTTGTTAAAACAACTAAGTAAATTTTAAAGATGTGAATGTGTTACTCGTTTATGGAAAAAAATCTAGGTTTTTCACATAGAAATTTGTTACAAGAATAAAAAAAAAAAACAAAAATGACATCAGTATTATTATTCAACAGAAATGAATAAGACAATAAAAAATGTCACAAAGAGCGGTATAAGATAAATATATTTTAAATAAAAAAAATAGGTCCGCCAAATTCAAGATGGCCGACGCAATTGCGAAGATCGCTGTTAACAAACAGGTAAGTTCGAAATAAACCGTTAGGTATTGAATTGAAATTAATCAACCCATCATTCATGACTAATGATTAGTTAGTTCAGCTTTCTATTCCAAGTACTTTTTTACAAAACTGTGTGAATCATCTTCAAAATTTGACACACCTAATAAGAATAACAGTAAAATAAATGATTCACTTATTTCGCGCCAACTTCACAGCTGATAGAACAACTATCGACGTGAAATAAGCAACGGAAAAGCTTGGCAGGTCTAAGGCATTCGAATCGTTTTATAGAAAACGTCGACCCAAGCTGGACCAAGAAACTTTGGAAACTCAGCAGAAGACAACTCCGGTACATAATCGGGGTGTTTACAGGTCACTTCGGAACTAAACACCTACTAGCTAAGATGGGACTAGGTATACGACAACGATTGTAGAATGTGTGGAGAGGAGGCCGAAACAATGGAACACAATATATGTGATTGTGAGGCCCTCGCCAGAACAAGAATGAAACTCCTCGGTAACGGATATCCCGAACCAGGAGAATTCAAGGCACTACCGCTAAACCACATCATCCACTTTATGGAGGAAGTGGAAAAGCGATGGAGTGAGTGCGAAGGAGGGGTAAATACACAAAAGATCCCGCTGGGTCGAAGTGTATCCGAAAGGAACCCGCATAGATAAGATAAGATAAGATAAGCAACGTAAACCCATTTTCACAAGAGTGTCCAAAAAGAACAGCTACGTTTAATTTTCAGAGTATAATTTGATTTAAAACAACATCTAGAACTCAATCATTTCAATTTCCCATATATAACTCTGAATGCATTCAGCATCTGTCTAGATTTTTCCGGAAATTTCCGGTTTTTGGGCATTCGTTCGGTTTTAATCGGAACTTTTCAGTTTGGAAGGAAAGCACCCCCTATAGGTACAAGAGTTGTACGTGACATTTGAAATTTTGCTAATAGAATGTTCGAACTTTTTATTACAATGGCGATTCTCGAATTGGTAGCCCTAGTCTAGCACAAATAATTCAAAAAACGGTTCGAACAAATTTCTACCGCAGTTCCAGATAGGGTTGCCAAGATTTTATCGGTTGAATATAGTATTTTTGAAAATAAGCTAAAAAATATATAGTACGCTTCAAAAAAATATAGTATTTCATTATTCAGTATTTTTATTGCACCATTTCACAAAATTTGTATATTATTTTATTTTTTAAATTTTTGGAAAGATGAAAAAAAGGGAATGGTGTAAGTTTGTTATCTATTTTTATATTCTACTATATTCTAATAACGTGAGAAGTGCTCGAACTATAGTACATTTGCGTTCTATATATTAGTTCAACAGTATATAATACGGAGAGCCGGAATATAGTACAATACTATATAATATAGTACGGTTGACAACCCTAGTTCCAGATAACTTTGCATTCTAACATTATCAAAAAACCTTATAGCATTGACCTCGGTCTATTATTGCTAAATTCATAGAGCATACCTATTACGGTGGTTTTTTCTCGAAATCTATTGGCCACGTTCTTAATTTGAAATGGCGTCGCGCTCCATTATAAAGCGTTGCTAACGTTATAAATTTAATTGTGATTTCGAAAAAAGAACCCGACCGTTTCTGTTCGTCACGCTTGCGCACGGGCAATGACCGGCCAGTGTTGCCGGGTTAGAAAAAACACCCCGTGCATTGTTGGTATGGTGGTAGCATTTAATTTGTTTTTGTTTTCAGATGTGAGATAAATTTTATGTATAGCCGCCATATTTAATTAAGTTTCCGATTTCAGTATCGTTAGAGTTAGTTTTTTATTACCGAATCATTCGTCAAACAAACACTTTTTTTTAATACGAGGGCAAACGGGCAAATGCGTTACTATGACAGCAATACGAAAGAGATTGCAGATGCGTTCCCAACCCAGAGGGCTAAGATGGAATACCTCTTGTGCCAGTAATTACACCGGCCGTCTTGTTCTCTGCGCCGGAACACAACAGCGCAAGCACTGCTTAGCGGCTGGATTATCGAGCAAGATGGTTGAAAGCGACCCAATAATCATACTAATTATTCATACCTAGATAATTATACAAAATTACAATGTAAACCGACCACTTACCCTAATTTAGCCTCTAGATTGCTTCGAATTCCACAGTCCCTGAAACCGATTACCCTGAAACCGGCCAGGCGTGAAACAGCGCCATCTGTGTCCATTAGAAACAAATCGAATCCACCCCCCAGGGACCAAACCCCATGGCTAGGGGGAGTGTCTCTGATTTTCCTTAGTAGGTCACGGGGGTACTCAAAATACGCATAAATAGGGGAAGATAAAGTATAAGGGTTGAAACTTTTAACGAATCCAATATCATTAAAAGATTTTCAGACTTATGTACATATACTTCTAACAAACTACACGATCCATTCACATCCATTCGTTCAAGTAGCGAACGGTCGTACTGTTAGATCCCGATGATGCCTCGTACAGAGGCGAAACGCGCGTCGATAGTGTTGTTTAGTGTGGAAGCGGAGGAGGGTGGGTTTTATATATGTATATGTCGCACAGACGCAGCTAACATGCACGAGTACGACACTGGTTTCGCGGAGTAGCAAGGTAATTTGTTCCAGTTTGTTGAAATGGACCTCCGCAAAGTAACGCCTGAATCTATTAATTATGTACTTTTAATTTTTCAAATCATGTTTTATTAGTGTTATTTACACGACAATATAATTATTAGAATACTAGCGGACGCCCGCGACTTCGTTCACGTAAAATTAGTAGCCTATGTCCGTCAGGGATAGTGTAGCTTTCTATCTGTGAAAGAATTTTTGACATCGGTTCAGTTGTTTCAGAGATTACCTCCTACATACAAACAAACAAAGTTTACCTCTTTATTATATATAAGTGTAGATGTAGACAACTGTAGTTGTAGACCCAATTCTTTACTGAAATATAGAATTTATTTCACTTAGGTAAATAAGTCTATTTATCCTTGACCTAAATTGACGGTAGATTTTAATAAATAATGCACTGCGGCCAACCTTGAACGTCCGCAGTACCATATCACATTAAGAAATCATATACGCCTCGCAACAAACGTTCTAAACCGGTGAAAACGATAGGGTTCTAACCGGCTTTATGCGACTACAGTATCTATACCACCATTTTGTCTTGTCTTGTATTGAAAAGAGAAAAAAAAAGATAAACTTTGCGGGTGGTAGGACCTTGTGCAAGGTCCGTCCGGATCGCTACCACCATCTTGCTCGTTAATCCTGCCGCTAAGCAGCAGTGCTTGCACTGTTGTGTTCCCGCGTGGAGAGCAAGACTGCCGGTGTAATTACGGGCACAAGAGGTACTCCATCTTAGCCGTCTGGGTTGGCAACGCATCTGCAATCTCTGGTGGCAGGTCTATAGGCGGTGGTGATCACTTACCATCAGGTGACCCACTTGCGCGTTTGCCTTCCTATTTCATAAAAAAAAATGGACATCTACTCCCATTGTTCAGGTCCCAAATTAAGCAATTAAAGCTACTTGTGTTATGGGTACTAGACAACGGATATACATACCTAAATACAAATATAACATCTAAGACTCAAGTACAAAAATTCATATTCATCATACAAATTTTAGCCCCGATCGGGATTCGAACCCAAAACTTCTGGCTTTTTAATCAGGGCCAGTATCAACGAAGTATGGATCACTAGCAAAGGTCAACGACATGGGTTTTTATTAAAAAGTGTATAAAAATATAATATTTTATGTTTACATCGCATTTTAGACATCAAAAAGAACACGTGGCTTGTTAGAAAAATAAACGTGTTTCCTTTAAGAAGCAAAACAGTTTATTTTACTAGACATAGTTATAAACGAGCGTTATGGTAAGCAATATTAGACGACGGGGTTAGTGACCCTGACTACCGAGCTGTAGGTAACGGGTTCGGTTCCTGCTAGGGGCAAATATTTGTATGATGACCATGAATGCTTATACTACTCTCGGCTTTATTGAATAGTTTTATTTCAAATTATACACTAAATAATATTTTTCCATTTTTTTTTTCGGAAAAATAATCTGAAAAATAATCTGAAAAATTTCCATGATTTGAAAATTTCGGAAAATTACCATCACTAATAATCAGAGTGGACTTGAGGCCACACACATCGACATGTCACCTGTGTAGGTAAAGGAGAGTTTCGTTACAATTTCAAAATTATTCTATTGTTTTTTAAGGACTGTGTAGTTTTTTTTTATGAAATAGGAAGGCAGACAAGCAAGTGGGTCGCCTGACGGTAAGTGATCACCACCGCCTATAGACACCCGCAACACCAAAGAGATTGCAGATGCGTTGCCAACCCAGAGGGCTAAGATGGAATACCTCTTGTGCCAGTAGTTAACACCGGCTGTCTTGTCCACGCCGGAACACAACAGTGCTAGTTGTGTGCCTTAGCACAGAATAAATAATAGTACTAACGTACAGAAACTTTTCTTTTTCGACCACCATTAAACGAATTCCAACTTTATGATCAGGCACAAATAGTTCGTATTATTTCATAAACATTCGCCAGGCAGCGAGCGTCAAAAGAAAGGCGCCGCCCGCGCCCGCCTTCCCCCCGCAATGCCCTGGCGTACCGCTAGGGTTGGGCTGCTTACTGTAATACTATCACAACGCGCGACACAGAGCGAGCGGGCGCGCGCGCGGCAAGCTGTTTACCTACTGCGATTAACCTATGCCATAGGTGATGCGGCGAGCGCACCTACAGTGCGGAGTGGAACCTCCATGGCCTTAGTGCTCAAGTCTCGTTGCATTAGGTACCTACACGAGATCCTTGACAATGTGGGGATCCAACGTCACCTCAGTGTACACAACTGATGACGTCACAAGCCAGCAATTTGAAGTATGCAACAAGTCTGTTTGTAAATACGTCCACAATGACAACAATGACGTAACCGAACAGTGACGCTATTCGGTTTGTGAAACAAAACCGATTGTTGCGAAGGTTATGAGAACGCAACCTGACTCTGATTATTATATGTATAGTCACTTAAATCGAATTCAATCCGCTCCAGTCAAAACCTCTTCCTTCAAAAGCACTAAGACGTCATCAATATAAACAGTTACGCTGTACTCAAAACAAGTCGTCTTAAAATTAGAAAATACGCATAATTAAGCACGTTACCTTTCTTCAAAACGACTAGGCTATCAGAAACGTCAAAAGCCCCATTCCCTACAAAAACACTTCAATTCAACATCATCAACAAAGCAATATTTAACTTCAAAAGTACTAAGGCATCATAAGCGAGAGACTTCCTCAAACAACCGAGAACACATAGAAAACGTCTTGTTTTTCTTGAAAAGTACCAGGACGACAGAAACTCAAAGAGCCACCCCCATAAACAGACAATGGGCTTTTCATTAGCCGTATCCCCTTGAGATATATCGCACATTATCGCAGCTGTACTCTGTAGGCTTAAGAATGTAGGGGTCCCTTTGTACCCACCCCAATGTTGTACGAATGGTATTAACTGACAAACAAGTTGATATATTTTGCTTCTGCGCTACAATGCAAGCGATCATTTCTTTTTTTATATATAAAATAGGAAGGCACATAAGCAAGTGGGTCACCTGATAGTAAGTGATCAAAACCAAGGAGATTGCAGATGCGTTACTGCTTCTTGCTTACCAGCAAGAGGGTGGTAGCTATCCGGACGGACCTTGCACAAGGTCCTACCACCCGCAAAAGCTTTAGCAAGGTTTAGTTATCTGCAGTGGGGTGATTTTTGACGTTCAATCGTTCGACACTCGCCAGTCGCGTGCCAATCAATGCTGGGTAAAATATACGCTCGCGTATTTGATTAGCCTTAAATACCTAGGGTGCAATTCTTGAATCTCACCAGAGGACTAAAGCTCACCAAAATGGCTGAATCTCTATGAAAAACGGCCATTTTGATGAGCTTTGGTGACCCGGTGAGATTCACAAATCGCACTCCTGGTGCTTACCTACATAAGTTTGCAAATGCGGATGATTTAAAAAAAAAAGTTTTCTTGAATTTTTTGTCATTTTCAAGCTTTGAAATATTGTTTGCCACCTTACCAATTCCCCTTTATACGACCATATTCTCATACATAACGACGTCACATTACATCATCACCAACGCAATCCGACGTAATGTTTCTCAATCCCAATTGGCTACAACCCGTCCAATCAGAGCCCCCGATCCCGCGGAGATGCGCGCCGCTGCGCCAGCGCATCCTGCCGTTCCTTTTTCAAAATAGGAAATCTGATAGTTCAGTTTAATTACGGTGGGGCGATCGTTGGTTTGTTAAGGTTATTCGACCGTTAAAAATCTTTTCCTGTTAGAAATGCTACGTTTGTTTGAAGCGCATTTCCGTTTTAATTTCTAAAATTAAGTACATTACGTTTATTTATCTACACATATATCATAAATGCTCTATAATGCGTTCAGAAACCGTAGGTTATGACCAGCATTATAACAACCAATATTATTATGAGAAATTTTCTAATTTGTTTCTATATTTGTTCAAATTCATTTTTTAATACATTATTTTAATGTTTACAGTCTATAGATATTTCATAGGTACCTAGCACTAGTAGCTAGTAGCAATGCAGGTCATTGCCCTATGGCTTCTGAACCCATCATAGAGTACTTATGATATGTGTGTAGACAAAGTAATGTATGCAACTGTACATAATTAGGTCTTAAAACACTCGTGTGATCCTATTATGAAACTCGCTGACGCTCGTTTCATAAAACCACACTCGTGTTTTAAGACCCCTCATTATGCAACAGTTGCATAAAATACTATTATTCTACTACCTAGGATTTAGTGCTTTATTAATCTTACTTCTTGAAATGTTGAACTTTTTTTAATCACCCACTTTTATTTGTAAACTCGTTAATTAATTTCATTATTTGATCGTTATAGAACACAAGTGAACGTTGTTATAGATCTACACTAATATAATAAAAGGTAAACTTTGTTTGTTTGTATGTAGGGGGTAATCTCTGGAACTACTGAACAGATTTCAAAAATTATTTCACAGATAGAATACTACACTATTCCTGACGGACATAGGCTACTAATTTTACGTGAACGAAGCCGCGCGCGTCCGCTAGTAAATAATAATAATATAACTTATCAATTTTACAAAAAAAACAAGAGGACAACCCTAACGCTCCACCGGAGCGTAGGTATCTATCTCAACAAACAGGTCCAGTTTCGGTACTGCTGTATTTATATATTTATATATATACTGTGCCCTCAGAATTCGCACGCTTAGAATTAAAGTGACCCATTTCTGAATAATACACATCCCAAAATATCACCTTAATTAAAAGACATAGGGTTTAATTTTGGGAAATATCATATTTAGAATTGAGTCGCTTTAATTCTAAGGGTGCGAATTGTGAGAGTGGCATTAAGGTGAAGGTATCGAAAAAGAATAGCTAGCAAAAGCTCAACCAACTGAAACTTACGTCCTGTAAGCCAGCTATAACGAAAGAGAAATTCAATTAAAGAAAACTTCGAACCATTTGCAATTAATTTCTTGTAATCAATCCGCGCACCGAAACGAAACGTTTTTGGCATCTGTCAGTCAAACGTTCGCCGCGATGCACAAACGAAACGCAGTTCCGAGAAGCGCGCGCGCATCCGAAATGTCACGACGTGCGTCACAGCGGCTTCCTGGTGCAATCCCTGATCTAATGATAGATCTTTGACGTCAGAACCGATCTAGATCCAGAATAGACTATTGTTGTACATGTGCTAAACCTGGAACTAAACGCTATTAAATAAATAAATATCTTGGGACAATTTACACCAATTGACCTAGTCCCAAACTAAGCAAATCTTGTGTTATGGATACTAGACAACGGATAAACATACTTATATATAGATAAATACATACTTAAATACAAATGACATCCATGACTCATGTACAAACATTCGTATTCGTCACACAAATATTTGCCCATACCAGGATTTGAGCCCGGGACCTGTTGCACAGTAGGCAGACACATGTGCCACTGTGCCATACAGGTCGTCATTGTCACATAGATACGTACTGACCAAAGGAAACTGTCTTAAATTCAGATGTCCAAAGTTTCATGGAATTTGTGAGAACATTGCTTGCTTATTGAGAACTTAGGAAGGCAAACAAGCTAATGGGTCACTTGATGATGAGTGAACATCACTGCCTAAAGCACCCGCAATACCAAGGAGATTGCAGATGCGTTGCCAACCCAGAGGTCTAAGATGGAATACCACTTGTGCCAGTAATTGCGCCGGCTGTTTTGCTCTCCACGCCGGAGCACAACAGTGCAAACACTGGTGCTTAGCGGCAGGATTAGCGAGCAACCTTGACGGAACTTGCACAAGGTTTTACCACCCGCATTTTGAATAAACACGGGGAACCCTAAAAAACATTTTGACTGCGATCACGAGTTGAACTTGTTCAAATAATTAATAGATTCAGGTGTTGCTTTGCGGAGGTCCATATCAACAAACTGGAACAAATTACCTTGCTACTCCGCGAAACCAGTGTCGGGCTCGTGCAAAATAGCTGAGTCTATGCGACACATATATGTTCATGCAAAAACCCACCCTCCTCCGTTTCCACACGAAACAACATATATCATAAATAATTAATAGATTCAGGCGTTACTTTGCGGAGGTCCATATCAACAAACTGGAACAAATTACCTTGCTACTCCGCGAAACCAGTGCCGGGCTCGTGCAAAATAGCTGCGTCTGTGCGACACATATATGTTCATGCAAAAACCCACCCTCCTCCGCTTCCACACGAAACAACATATATCACACAGACTCAACAACACACCACCACCACTAAACACTAAAACTATACGATCGACGCGCGTTTCGCCTCTATACGAGGCATCATCAAGATCGAACAGTACGACCGTCCGCTACTTGAACGAATGGCGTACATGAACTTATGAACTTGTTCAAATGTATTGTATTTCCTATAGTAACACTAGGGTTGCAAGTGGATGTACCCCTTTCTCGGTACCGTTTTATCTACACTAACATAAGGGGTAAATTTTTTGTTTGTTTGTATGTAGGGGTCCAAAAATTCTCTCACTAATAGAAAGCTGCACTATCCCTGACGGACATAGGCTACTAATTCCATTTGAACGATGTCGCGGGCGTCCACTAGTCTCTCTTACACACAAATAAACGCAGGACAAAGACCTTTGTTACGCTCAAAACCTCGTCCAAAGACAAGGCCTCGTTTGTTAGACAACAAAAACAACAGCACGCATGCACTCAGCATGGAAGCGATGGCGTCGGAAATCTAATTTCGAGTAATTTTTGCTTTGTCGGGTCCGTATGATATACGTTGTTTCATGTGGAAGCGGAGGAGGGTGGGTTTTGCATGGAGAAAAATATTTCGCACAGACGCAGGTGTTTTACGCGTGATTTTTGAATTTTGTTAACATGATAAATCAAGTGTGGAAATAGACTTCAGACACATTATGCTTTAAATTTTTTTTTTTATGAAATACGAAGGCAAACAAGCAAGTGGGTCACCTGATGGTAAGTGATCACCACCGTCTATAGACACCCGCAACACCAAAGAGATTGCAGATGCGTTGCCAACCCAGAGAGCTAAGATGGAACACCTCTTGTGCCAGTAATTACACCGGCTGTCTTGCTCTTCACGCCGGAACACAACAGTGCAAGCACTGCTGCTTAGCGGCAGGATTGGCGAGCAAGATGGTGGTAGTGATCCGAACGGACCTTGCACAAGGTCCTACCACCCGCAAAAGATGGCTTACATGTAATAACATTCCACAATTCCAGTAAAAAGTGAAATGAGCTCGGCAACGCGCGTCTTGCAGAAACGTTAAAAAAACCATCAAACAAAGGAATAGCACAAATGTCAAAACAATATCAACCTTAACTTAAACCGTAGAGGTAGAACGCAAGTGAATTGCATTAGCCAACCTAACGATATACACGAGGGCAGCAAATGTGGACTCTAACGTTATTGGCAGAGAAGAGTGTATGGCGTGGACGCACCGAAGCGTGATGAACTGAAAAGTCGTGGTGCGTGACAGCCAGCCACGCATCCACAGCTTAGAAATGGGGAGATAATAAAAAAATTATGATGAGCTGGCAACGGACCAATTGGCGGGAGGTTTGAATTTCGAACAAGAAAAGAAAGAAAATGTATGTATGTGTTAAAACTTCTTGGTTCTATGTTTTATAATTATAAACACCCTGGCCATTTTTATAAGTATTTTTTTATTTGAATGCGTCTTGTCTAATTCTACTTTTGTTTATTCTGTGTTGTGTCACCTTTACTGAATATACGCACTCTGCAAAAACTACATTTTTACTAAGTGTATGTATGTCCGTCTTGCTCGCTAATCCTGCCGCTAAGCAGCAGTGCTTGCACTGTTGTGTTCCGGCGTGGAGAGCAAGACAGCCGGTGTAAAATTACACACTAATTTTACTGGCACAAGAGGTATTCCGTCTTAGGCTTCTGGATTGGCATCGCATCTGCAATCACCATGATGTTTAAGGTGTCTATGGGCGGGTGATCAGATGATCACTTGCTAATTTGACTTCGTATTTCAAATTAAAAAAGTTAGTTAATATACAGCGCTTTTATTGGTCAATTAACCTAACCTAACCTAACCAACTTTAAATCGTTATAGATCCTAAACGGCCATTCAAAATGAAAAATGATATACAAAACCTAAAAAATATTTTCAAATACCTATCTAATGATACCCCACTCAATATAGTTCACAATATGGCGTCTGGTGGTCTCGCCATATTGAATTTTGATTATTGTCATGTCTTTAGTGACACTCGCAAGATAAAGACGAGTCGATTGACGTAAGAATCATCAAAATCGGCCCACGCATTTGGTCTCTAGATCGCTAGAAAGGAACATACATACATACATAGGCTGATAAACACATTGCCCTTTGCGTCGCGCAGTCAGGTAAAAATAGTAAGTTTCGTCCACAAACTGTCCATACAACGTGAGCCAAGAAGATGCCACTTTTTGTATGAAATCGTTTGCATTAGAATGGTATTATGCAATGCGTGGTAACACGATACAACATACGTTTTCAACCAACGCCTCTAACAATAGCGGGCTCCCCAATCCACAACCCTGAGCACCCCAAAGCCCCAAAACTAAGCTGATTAGCTAACCAAAATTAGTTACAATATTTCAGTTCTGTAAGTCGCCCTTAATAGAGAACACGTGGCGGTGCTAAAATTAGATTTAAAAGCACATTGCAGCCGCTAAATTTAGGAAATAAATCTTCGACGTGACTGCAAAACCTCAGTGTCACATGAGGGTGGCAGAAAAATCTGTTTCGATGATATTTTAAATGAAGTAAGCAATTAATACGACCAGCAGGACGACCGGAGGACGACAGGAGGAGTAGGAATAGGACGACCAGCTACAAGATGGTCCGATGACCTCACACAGGTGGCAGGAGGGCGCTGGTTGCATGCCGCTTCCGACCGGTCACTTTGGGAATCCATGGAGGAGGCCTATGTTCAGCAGTGGACTTCTTGTGGCTGAGATGATGATGATGAATAGATAGCTACACTATCCCTGACGGACATAGGCTACTAGTTCCACGCGAACCAAGTTCCGGGCGGCCGCTATATAGTATAGTCGACCAAGAAATTGCTTGACCACTTTTCGACCGTATCACAAACGAATAAGGTTCAAAAGTGGTCAAGCAATTACTTGGTCTACTATACTTCTGAAGCACTCAAAAAGCAGTAACTGCTGCCAAATGCGGATGAATCTGAATCATACCTTTGTCTTGTCCGTTTGTTTACATTTAAATATGGGTTTACAGCTCTTCCAACCAGGACTCTGTACCGATCTTTGTTTATGTGTTTATATATGGCACACATTTCGAGTAATAATTACATTTTCTTTGTGAATGATTTAACATCCAATTTGGACTTCAAGGTCGTGTACTAATTTCAGATTATGGCTGCTTTTCCACCAGAGATGTGCGAGGATGCGTAGCGAGGGATGCGTTTGTAAGAACCAATAGTATCGCTTCATTTACCTCGCCTCGGTCGGCACAGCTCTGGTGGAAACGGCTCATTGGTTCTTTACAAAAACACATCCCTCGCTACGCATCCTCGCACATCTCTGGTGGAAACGCAGCCTTAGGGTCACATTTTTGTTGTTTTTATTTTGAAGTTAATCAATTGAAACGTTTCATATTTTATCTCGAATAAAAATACAATACAAATATGATTAATTTAATACAATTAACCATGTCACAGAATGACGGGTGAATCTTAAATGTAGGTATCCAAAAGACGGTCTTATCGCTTGGGAGCGATCTCTTCCAGACAACCTTTGCGTATTTTAAACGGTCCTTTCAAGAAATGAGTATATTATTTTCGGGGCTAAGATGGAATACCTCTTGTGCCAGTAATTGCACCGGCTGTCTTGCTCTCCACGCCAGAACACAACAGTGCACTGCAGCTTAGCGGCAGGGTTGGCGAGCGAGATGGTGGTAGCGATCCAGACGGACGTTGCACAAGGTACTGCCACCCGCAAAAAAATTCCACAATTATTCCAAAAGCGAGTCAACTCACAAAAACATCCATCGGAAACCTAACAGGTTACAAAGCTTCACATGGGTTTCATTACCCGTGTTTTCACATTATTTTTTACGCTGGCAACACCGAGCGCGTAGGTTTCACCCGATATCACTGACATCCGCTGCTCAGTCCCTTCCTGTGCGGCCATACGAGTTTATCTCGATACCACGAGAGTGATACCATAATGAATGACAGCGAATCACAACATTAAATTCTTTTAAACAGTCTTAGTTTATTTGCTAATTTTTTTTATGACAGGAAGGCAAACAAGCATGTGGGTCACCTGATGGTAAGTGATCACCACCGCCTTTAATGCCGTAACTTGGTATTATTAGTAACCATAGAACTTTTTAACAGGAAAAATGTGTCTTCTTTTATACAACATAGGAAGGCAAACGAACAAGTGGGTCACTTGGCAAGTGATCACCAACGCCTATAGACACCCGCAACACCAAGGAGATTGCAGATGCGTTGACAACCCAGAGGGCTAAGGAATACCTCTTGTGCCAGTAATTGCACCGGCTGTCTTGCTCTCCACGCCGGAACACAACAGTGCAGTTGCTGCTTAGCGGCAGGATTAGCGAGCAAGATGAACTTGCATAAGGTCCTATCGCCGACTTTATCCTTTATCTTTACACAGTACTAGCGACCCGCCCCGGCTTCGCACGGGTACAATCAATTTTAAGACACATTTTTCTACACCTTCGGTTACATTGTTCAAATTTTACCAAGGATTCCTAATTTTTTTCAAAATGAAACGTAGCCTATGTCAAATTGGAAGAATGTAGCATTCTATTGGTGAAAGAATTTCTTAAATCGGCCCAGTACTTTTTGAGCCTCTTCATTACAAACATACAAAAATAGGTACAAATCTTTCCTCTTTATAATATTAGTATAGATAAAACAAAGTAGCTATCCATTCCTGTCTGTCCTCAAATCTTCAGCCGCCTACTCCTTCTAAACCACGCAACAGATTTTGATTCGGTTTTCACTGTCATTTAAACAGTTTTTTACAGGTTTTTATGTAAATTACCGGATCGCTAGTTGCTAGTATAAAGAAAGTAGGTCAATTACCTAATGTTACTAATTCTTGGAAATTACTTTTTTTTTAAAGTAGATTATTTATTTATACAATACTCTACGTATAAAAGTTCTGTTACTGAGTTTTTGGGGTTGGAAGTTAGTGTTTAATCGCGAAATCTATGCGAAGGAAGACCGTGGGAAAAAGTTGGTTTATTTGTAAACACAATAGCGACTCAAACGAAAAATCAGAAGTGGGATATGGCAGTGAAAGTCAGCATTCTGATTTTCTAGTGAGTGCCTGCTATTTTGAAATATGTCATTTTCGTTTACTAAATTCTGGGAACTTAAGAAGACCGATCTAGCACTAAGAGAGAAACCTAATTTCAACTAATAATCGATCAATACTTCTTCTAATAAAGAAGTTCCCACAGAAAAAACTCAATTGCTATCATCACACCTTCATTTAGTTCCAAATTCGATTGTTCCAATTTCAAAAAACAAAACGTGACCGGCTCATTAAAAGCGATGATGCTGGCCGGTTAGAATTAATCAGTCGTTATCCGTATTGTCGATGGCGTGGGAACCTTAGAGAAAGAAAACGAGTTTTCTTTCATAATCTATGGTTCAAATTTGGAACTTTAATCGTGAAAATGCATCGCTCGTTTTTTTTGACAATGGAATATTTAACCATACAGCCTTAAATTTTTTAAAGCCGTCAAAACAGCATGAGTAAAATAATGTTTAGTTAATAACTTCTAACCGTACCAACAGAAGAGACCTGTTCTCGATTAGTGCAGACAATTCAGTATTGCCGCAACATGTTCTAAAAAAAAGAAACGTTCGTTCATTACGTGCAAGGCCATATGTGTTTATTTAGTGCCAATTTGAACTTTAATACTACGTAGATAACAAACGGGAGCGTGGCTACACCCATTCTCACGGTACTTGATTTTATTTTTAATCTTGAATCGATGCGGGAGCCGATATGAAATAATGTAACCTACTGCGTATAAGGAGATGTTTACAAACAAGAAATATCATGCATTAATAATCTAAAAGTTTATTTTAATAACTTACTTAAACTTACGCTATTAAAAAAAACATGAAACTCTAGCATATGTTTGTTATTGCCTGTTTTCACCCCAAAATTTGGGTAAAAATTATAACATGGTAACATTAAATTAGAAAAAACCGTTATTAAAAAACCTAGGCGTACTTTTTGTTTCCAGCCAGTATTTTCTTCCTGTTTATGTTTAGCTTTAAATTAAATATATAACGAGGTAACATTAAACTGGAAAAGAGTCGTTTTTAGAGAATTCTTAATTTGAGGTGTACCTTTTGTTTCCAGCCAGTATTTTCCTCCTGTTTGTCCCTGTTATCTCTAGATCGGTAATTATCTATTTTTAAAAAACAAAATGGCGGACACAAACCAGCCCTTCGGAGTAACGGTCCGCATCCCGCTTCTCACGTAATTGTCTTATATTAATTCACCTCGTGTACGCCATTTTGTTTTTACTTTTTAAAAGCGGTTGCAGTTACAGTTTTTTTAACGCTGCATCCGTGGGAGATGTTTTGGTCTATATTTAGTTGGCACCAAAAGGATAAATTATGACGTGACCAAGTTAATTTTGCGGGTGGTTTTGCGGCTAGCACCCAACACAGACTCAAAAGTAAGTACAGCGATTCCTAGTTCTAGATGTGTCCGTTGGCACATTTAAATTTGTGGCGTCGCGCACTCGATATCATGACAGTTTGTTTTTTTAAAAGTTGCAATATCGAGGCGTGGGAAGCGTTCATTCAGCCAGTTGTTTACACTTTTTTTTCGTGAATTCGTCTTTGATTGCCTTTCAAAATGGACTTTTATATACGGTTTTTAACACGCGGAGAGCTTTTAATGTCCATTAATCGTAACAACTTGATGGAACACGTCGTTAAAGCTTTCTATGTGTTGGGAAACTTCGTAAATTATAGTTTGTTAATTACAAATCACAGTGAATTTTATTGCCATCGGTTAAGGTTTGGAATGAGTTGGTGCTTGTTTGTTTACATTGCACTGGGCCGGAAAAGCGAGTAACGGATAACTTGTAGCTGTCGCGCTCACTCCTCCGATAAAAATACTGGCCAACGTTTTTTCGGACGCTATTAAAATTTTTGCGGATCTAAGATTTTGAGAAAGGAAAAATATGACCCATAAACTAAAAAAAAAGCGGTTATCCGCAAAATTTGGTGATAAGAGAATTGTTTTTAACCGCAGATGCAAAAAAAGGTGTTTATGTCGTCTGTTTGTGGGATCGTAACTTTCAAACGGGTGAAACGATTTGGCGGCGTTTTTTTTTTAAAGCAGATTTGATTACTGATGTTTTTGGCTCTGCTGAAATGGACACAAGTTAGCGACTGTCAAGATATTGAACTTTTAATAGAATATAGAGGTTTTATTATATTTTATTTCAACAACAGTTTTTCTGTTGCCCATAAGTAAATGATTAAGTAGAGTAGGTTTACTAATCAAGGTTTCATATCTTCTGATGTATTTATATACAGTCAATGAAACTGAAACACGTACAGTCAAGGAAATTGAAACACGTACCACCGTAGAACATAGTCGAAGAGACATACGCATGACATTTGTATGACATAGCCTGGCGTTTAACGCGTCGCGTCATTGCGATAGGGTTCTAAGGTGGTAGGTATGTGAATATATTTCCCCTAGTGTACCACCGTAGAACCTAGTCGAAGAGACAAACGCATGACATTTGTATGACATAGCCTGGCGTTTAACGCGTCGCGTCATTGCGATAGGGTTCTAAGGTGGTACGTGAATATATTTCCCCTACTGTACGTTGAGGATACTTACATGTGAATTGCTATTAATAAACAATAATAATAGAATAGAATATAACCACTATATAGGTCCCATTTATTTCAGGCTGCATAGTCAAACATACATCAAACAAACATTAAAATTAGCACGTTACTTCGGCGACGTGTGACCCAGTTTCGTGTCTAAGTTGCTTAGTGCAATTACTGGCACAAGAGGTATTCCATCTTAGCCCTCTAGGTTGGCAACGCATGCAATCTCCTTAGTGTTGCAGGTGTCTATACGCGGTGATCACTTACCATCAGGTGACCCACTTGCTGGTGTGCCTTCTTAAAAACAAGTTAGTTTAGTTACAATGATAGAGGACTGGACAACAGGACCAGCGGGGCAATTCTGGCGTCACTAGAGATGAAGTCACACTCGACATATGCCAAAAAGAGCTGTAAGATCCCTTTAAAATGTGTCATTTTTTTACACATCTCGAATGCGAGATGAATCTCGATGAGTGCTAGAATTGGGGTCCAGGTGCTGTCAAAACCAACATTGTAACACCAAATAGTAACGAATAACGAATCATTATATAAATCCTAAATCTCATTAGCGGCGCTGGCAACACCGGTGTCGCAACGGTCTCACGGTCCGTGGGAACCTCACCTTTCTTGTCACGCGCGCGGCTCGATCCCGCGATCGGTTCGATGCGGCATAGACAATACGGAGCGCTCGTAATCTATACTCTATGACATGAATTACGTGCGGGCATGGAAGTGTTAAGGTGAGTGCACCTAGAAGGTACACCCTGAGGCCCTAGCTAGCTTTTGTCGCAGACATAAAGCATATATCCCTTTCTAACCAGTAGGCGTGTGCGAGAGGGACTGAAGCATTATGTTTACGATAAAAGCTGCTACACAGAAAAAATAAATTCTTAAACCAAAGAAACCTATTTCATTCAAGATATATCCTGTTTCGTATATCAGGAAGATATTATTTGCTTGAAATAAGACATGAAATGTTTCGAAGTTTATATGAGTGTTTAACAATTTAATATCTTTGTACGAATAACATAAGATTTTTTTTTTTAAACTTTATTATTTATCCCAAGACCGCGACTGTTTTGCTACATGGAAATCTTTACCCAAAAACAAATACACAAATTTTCACTGAGAAAAAGGCCGTCTCTTGATTGCAATTGGTAAAATTGCTCATACTAAGAACGGTTCCAAACAGAGATTAAGCAATACTTAAACTGAAGGTGCACCAGATCCTGCTATTCGTCTGGGTTTTCGTGGATTTCATCTAGTTTAGAAAGTGTCCGGGCAGGGCTTATAAAGAAGCATCCGAGCGAACTTCTTATGTTCGGGCGAAACTCTATAAGTAAGTTGTCCGAAACGCAAAGGTCCACGAATGTGAGAAATGTGCTTTTGGGGAAAATTTCAAACTACCCTTACTCTAAACCTCCTTTTTTCCCTGGCAACACCGCTCAAAACCATAACACCCTGTACTACAATACTGGCTGTATGAAATACAACCTGCTTTACCAGAAAGACAGGTGACAGCATAATTTAAAAAAGAAACGACTTCCGGAAGCAAAGCTGGCGAAATATTCAAAGAAGGAATTAGCAAAACACAATGTGTCCGTTAAGACCAATAACATTTACTACCAATCAAGCTCTTATTACAAAGGCATAGGACTGAAAATTGATCAAATAGATGGTAAAAAATAAGTTGGTCGTGTTTGAGTTTGTTCCCACGCTGTTCGAAGAAGTTCGATTTTTGAAAAATGAATTTCGAAAGGGTTGCCATAAAACATCTGGCGGCCAGATGCATCGCCATTTTTAGTAGAATTTGTAGTTTTGAACACTGCTTAGTAATTTCATCTATTGTTGGTTTTTTTTAAAGCAAAATGTGTGGAATTGTACTGAAGTTACTTATCTTATATCTGTACCTTTCTTCCGGTGTTCATTTCACGCATTTTATTTTGTTACATAATTATAAAACCTACTTTTTACATTAGTAATTTAAAATTTTGCGTCAATAAAATATAAGTTTTAGAATAAATCATTAAGTTTTTTTTTTATGAAATAGGAAGGCAAACAAGCAAGTGGATCACCTGATGGTAAGTAATCACCACCGCCTATAGACACCCGCAACACCAAAGAGATTGCAGATGCGTTGCCAACCCAAAGGGCTAAGATGGAATACCTCTTGTGTCGGTAACTACACTGGCTGTCTTGCTCTCCACACCGGAACACAACAGTGCAAGCACTGCTGTCAGCCGAAAAGGCGTAAAACCAACTCTTCTCTAAGGATCTCCACGACTGCCTTGGTTTCCCATGATCCCCGCCAGATCAGTCCACCTTCTGGGAGGCCTAAAAACTTCGTCTTCCGGTACGCTGTCTCCCCCAACCTTTCCGCCCAAACAGCCATCGGTTTTACGAGTGTGTCCCGCCTACTGGCACAGAGTAAAAAAACATTTCTTTTATTTATCACTGGCAACATTAAATGGTCCTTCGAGCCGGATTTTAAAAAGTGAAACCTTAATATTTCAAAGCGTGTCATCATCCTACGTGTTTTATTATCTAAACCGTGAAGGCGTCGCCGCGAAGAGATAAGTATGATTCTGAACATTTGAAGGCCTTAAGGTAGAAGGCATACGTACGATTTCGTTCTTTCGGCTCCGTCATTGTATCATTAGAAGTCAACGCTCGTGATCAAAATTAATCGGATTACTGCGCAGGCGCATAAAAAGAGCGGTCAAGTTCGAGCGGTTTGAAAAAAGCAAAAACAAAAGTCATTTGCTTCTCTTCGGAGTTTGGTATAGTTTTTACAGTGCGGTTAAAGTGTTGTTATCATAGGTTGCAGTACGAAAGGGTCGGCTCAACCGGGTTAGTACCACTGTCTCATAGAATACCGGTGCAAAGTAGTAGCTTGTTTGCTACTGCGTTCGCGAGGGGAGGCGATGGTTATTTCCCATCCAACCGGCCCGCTCGTTTGGGCCCCTTTTCCATGAAAAAATTAAAGTCATCGAAAATTGTTTTTCTACATTAGTAAACTGCAACCGTGCAAAGCCAGAACGCGTTGCTAGTATAATAAATTATTATAATACTCTATAAGGTATAAAATTAGCGTTTCATACAAGTAAATTTGAAAACACCAAAGGTCTTAACTGCGATAGCCAGTGCATTTAAAATTGAACCCTCATTCACAAACACAGTATACAATTTAGATGGATTTTGTTCATCTTCAATTCATACAAATAGCCTCCTCAAATGAAACATCATGTTGAATGATCCGAACCCTTTGTCAGTTTGTATGGAGAGTCATATTTGGAGTTCCGACGCGTGGGAACCATTTTGTTAACTCTTGGTTCAGATTAGATTAGGTTAATAAACTTAACCTAGATTCTTTATCATTGACATTACGAGTACCTAAACTAACAGGTAATGCCATCGAAATGAGAAAACTATAGAACTGTGTACAACGCAGTGGCAGAGTAGCCGACCATAGTCTATTTGGTACACTATGTTGGATAGCCTGAATAAAACTGTATGTGCCAATTGTCAAGTAAACAGCTCTGCGTTTTGTACGTTTTACATTGGCGTCATATTTTTAGTTCTGCTATCCGACGCCTGTGTCGCTGCTAGTTAGAAAACTTAGAAGCACTTTATTCACTTACGATAAGATTCAAAGTTGAACCAATGGCTAAACATTGAAAGCCGCTCTTCACCTGCTTCACCCCGTCGCAAAGTGGCGACGCTAGGCTTGTAACAATCCGAACAAGTAGGCATGTCTATTGTCTTCTTATATCGATGGGTAATGCTTATCTTAAGATATACTAGCGGACGCCCGCGACTTCGTTCGCGTGGAATTAGTAGCCTATGTCCGTCAGGGATAGTGTAGCTTTCTATCTGTGAAAGAATCTTTGAATCGGCTCAGTAGTTTCAGAGATTACCCCCCTACATACAAACAAACAAAGTTTACCTCTTTATTATATTAGTGAAGATAATGTAGATGTGGAGACTAACGGGATTACAGGTATTCCATCTTAGCCCTCTGGTTTGGCAACGCATCTGCAATCTCCTTGGTGTTGCTGGTGTCTATAGGCGGTGGTGATCACTTACCATCAGGTGACCCACTTGCTTGTTTGCCTTTCTATTTCATAAAAAAACTAACTGATCCGATTGAAAAATTCTTTCACCAATGGAAAGCTACACTATTCCTGACGGACACAAGCTACTACTTCCACGCGAACGAAGTCGCGGGCGTCCGCTAGTACTATGCAATAGTACATTACACCCTGAGGGTGGTGAAAAAAAGAACGTCTCAGATCGCAGGAACTTGTCGCACGAGCCAAAGGCGAGGGCGATAAACATGCGACCTGAGGCTTTCTTTATCATCGCCCGAGGTGTGTACACAATTTTACGTCTTTCCCTGGACAGGAAGTGTAAATTTCCACTCGCTTAGCGGGCGGTAAATTGCTACTTACGGCCCGGGGTGACGTAAAGATATAGAAAAAAAAGGCTTTATTCTATGGGTAAGCTAGTTAAGCTCACCACCATCCTCTATCACCGCATCTCAAAGCGTTACGTTATACCGGAACGGTAACAGGCACTGCGTGCGCGCATCCCACGACCTCGCGACCTCACGGCTGTGTAGGTACTTTATAGTAACATAAACTAAACTATTTTTGATTTATTGCGTGTTCCGTTCACAAAGTTGTTTTTTATAAAACTATGTGTTCACTGAATTTTTAATGGCGTTAGGCACACTTGGGGCCCATGGGGTAACATAATTCTAATTAATCAAGATATATAATTGCTAAGGTTGAGTGGTAGAGAATGCCTTAGGTGATCCGCCTTTTGTACATTTAAATGTATATATACAGTCAAGGAATTTAATTCCCTACCCATTTCGTTGAAATGTCGTCTGACATTCGCAATGCATTAAGGTCGATATGTCAAACTAACGTCTTGCTCTATAGCTCTTATGGTGACAGTTTGCTATATGATATTGAACCTTAGGTGGGTTGGAAATTAAATTCCTTGACTGTACATATTGTTCAAAAATATATGTTTGTCCTATTTAGTTCCAAACTAAGCAAAGCTTTTACTATGGGTAAGATACATATTAGTATAATTAATAAATACATAATAGATAAATTCGCGACTCAAGTACAAAGATACATCATACAAACATTGGCCTTGTTGGAATCGAACCCACAACCCCGAAGCTTAGTAGTCAGGCTTATTAACCTATCTTATTAGGCTATCCGGTCTATCGGTTAATAAATAACACGCTAATCACAAATGTGAATAAATTTTAACCTTGAATTTTACGTTTTATCGTGTTATAGATAAATACTAGGTATATTAAATTAAACGTACTGCGTTATTATAGATTAGACGAATAACGGTCAAACTTCCACACGTTTTTTAAATAAAACGAAGATAAAATTCGAAAATCGGTCAACTTTTGCAAATTTAGTTTTTTTTTATAGCCTGTGTCAGACTGCTGGGCAAAGACCTCTACCCCTGACCACCACAACTCCCTGTTTGAAATAAGCGTTGTTAGATAAATATGCCCTAATTGTTAGTCTGTTTGATTAATAGGACTTTAAAAAAAGAAGTAGTAATCAGGTTTAGTGAACGTTTATGACTACGTTAATGGATAAGATTTTCAATTGTCATAGATGAGATGACTCAAGCCTATAATTTTTTCTATGAAAAAAACACATTCAACGAAAAATAACGTAACCCAAAACTACCAACTGATTAGTTTTAATTAAAACACGGCAACATTATCAAACTTTGAATTTAGAATCGGGCGCGTCTTTTGAATTCCATTCCACGCGCCGTTCCCACGGTCATTAGTGTTGATTTGTGCGCGGTCGAAACGCTGGCCGGTAAGAATTTTCAAATTTCGAATACCGTTTTTCTTTTTGTAGCTTTTTTCCGGCATTCGTCACTCGGCGACATAGTCTCTTTATCAATGAAAAAAAAGAGTGGTATAACTATGGAATAGGTACGTGACAACATTCTAAATACAGAAAAATAAATTAAAAATCTGCCAAGCGATTCAAACTTATAATTTATTACACCAAACGATTCAACGAAGCCAATAAAACCCAAAAAAAAACGCACTCCATACAAACGAACGGCGTACTGCAAAAATATCCGTTGCACAACAAAACCGCGCAACTGAAAAATTCAAAGAAATTCAAACTGAACAAAACCACTGGCCACTTTTAGAAGAAAAAAATATAATGATGCCAAGATGCTGGCTAGCACACGGCGAGGAAAAAAATATCAGCTGTTTCTTTAAACCTTTTGCGTTCACAATATCGTTTTGAAACGTGCTCCTTTAAGGGTAAGACTCAAAATAAATCGAATTTTGAACGTAGAATTTCACACCTTTTGCTCAGAATTCTGTATACGAATTTGAGACTCAATACTGAAGTTATAAGGATAAATTTAGCGCTTCCTTTATGAAGGCAGCTGGCGAGTGTGTCGATATAATAAATTGACTTGTATCGAATTTATAGGTATGAGAACTAGTCAGTAATGATGCCTTCTGAAGCAGGGTATATAAAGGTTTTATATACGATGTCTAGAGGACAATAATGTTTGTATGTTTTCATAGTACCCAAGGGAAACGAGCAAGTGGGTCAGCTGATGGTAAGTTGTTTTAAACTTTCATGATTTTCACACATACGTATAACGTCGAGGTAAATAAATAAACAGTTTATTATGGTGTTTAAGTTTCGATAAACGTATTAAGTATGTCTGATGGTAAGTGTTCACCACCGCCTATAGACACCCGCAACACCAAGGAGATTGCAGATGCGTTGCCAACTAAGAGAGCTAAGATGGAATATCTCTTGTGCCAGTAATGTTACCGGCTGTTTTGCTCTCCACGCCGGAACAAAACAGTGCAAGCGCTGCTTAGCGGCTGGATTGGAGAGTAAGATGGTGGTAGCGATCCGGACGCACCTTGTCTAAGGTCCCACCACTACCACCAAAGTCATTACTTAGATCATATCAGCATCCGCAATGGTGGTAAGTTTGTGACGTCATCTTGACTATCGTTGCTAAATCATGACTGACTCGCGCACTGAGGGTTCTAAATAAATTTGTATGCAAAGAATTTGTATCAATAAGTATGAATTCTTTATATGCAAGGAAACAACACGCAACAGTTTCATAAAAAAAAACTAACAAAAATTTCGTCACAGTACGTTCGCTTATCAAATTCCTCGTCTCCCTCTAACTAGATGCAGTCGTATAGCGCTATCTCTTTCGCACGTGTTGTTAAACGTCAGCTGTTGCAACGGGACGGCTTGCGCTGGCGCACGGGTGTTAGGGCTGTCACAAATGTTTTTTTAAATGTCCGCCTGCAATATCTTATAACATTTAAGTGATATTTTAAAAGGATTTGAACGTGTTTCTATCTAGATATTGCATATTGCCCAAATTTTTTTCGGATTTTAGGGCTTGTTTTTCTCATTATCATCTTCATCATTTCAGCCGAAAGACGTCCACTGCTGAACATAGGCCTCTCCCAAGGATCGCCACAACGACCGGTCTTGTGCTGCTTGCATCCAGCGGGTTCCCGCAACGATCACCAGGTCATCGGTCCACCTTGTTTTTCTATATTTTAATAATTTTTTTCCATTAAGTAAACACAAGATGGTCCGATGACCTCATACAGGTGGCAGGAAGGCGCTGGTTGCATGCTGCTTCCAGCCGGCCACTTTGGAAAGCCATGGAGGAGGCCTATGTCCAACAGTGGCCTTCTTGTGGCTGAGATGATGATGATGATTAAGTAAACAAATGCTGAGCTGCGGCCTTTTAGACGTTGAACAACAACCATTTAAAAAAATATTTTACTGTTTTTTTTTTTATGAATTAGGAAGGAAAACAAGTAAGCGGGTCACCTGATGGTAAGTGATCACCACCGCCTATAGACACTCGCAACACCAACTTCTTACTTCTTTTGTTTAGTTATTCTTTTGTATAGTATTTTCTTTCTTTCTATTCATTTCAGGCCGATTTTGTTTCAATAAATATTTTTTTTTAAAGCTAGACATTGGCAGCCCTACGTAACGGAGTATTATCGGTACAGTCAGCTGTGCCCCGCGGAGCCTGCGAACAGCTGGGGCATTGTTTTTTTATGCCCCTAGCAGCCTCCCCAAGTTAAGGGGCCAATGTAATCTATGTACATACTTAAGTATATAAAATGACAATGTTTTTTTAGACGAGAAATCTTTTAGATCCGTCCGGATTGCTACCACCATCTTGCTCGCTAATCCTGCCGCTAAGCAGCAGCGCTTACACTGTTGTGTTCCAGCGTGGAGAGCAAGACAGCCGGTGTTCCATCTTAGCCATCTGGGTTGGCAACGCATCTGAAATCTCTTTGGCGTTGCGGGTGTCTATAGGCGGTGGTGATCACTTACCATCAGGTGACCATTTGCTCGTTTGCCTTCTACGTTGTATATATAAAAAAAAGGTAGTTTATTTTTTTTGGGCAAAAAACCGTGCACACTGCACACGACAGTATAGCTAGGGTCGGACCACAGACAACGTATCAACTCATTACACGTCGCCGCGTCACGATGCATAGACAATGGGCTAGGGTTTTACGCCGGAGACTTTTAGAATCCGGAATATTTTCTCCGGTTCCCAAGAATCTCGGAGTTTTTCTTTAGTTAGGGTTCGTGCATTAGTCACGTGAAGGTCGGCGGGGAGGGGGGGGGGGGGGTTTAGGCGGCAAAAATCACCAATTGTCACAAGGGGTGTGGTGAGATATCACGTTTATAATTTTTTTTCGATGAACGCGTGAATTCTAAACCGAAAGTAGTATCTTTACCTTTACATACAACATTTAACAAAAAAAGTAAATTCGAAAAAATACAGCTCAGAAATGCCGAGCACATAGCATTACGAGCTCCTAGAACCCGTTATGAATCCCGAAATTTGATGTACGAGGGTGCTAAGCTGTACAATGCTTTACCAAAAACAATAAAATGTAGCGAAACACTCAATACGTTCAAAAACAAGGCCAAATTATATGTAATTGAAAACATTGTGTAAGTAAATAAAACCTATCATTTGTGTACCCAAATACCTATTGTATAAGTATAAGTTAACAGAAACCTACGTAGTTTTAAGAAAACTGCTATTACATCTAGAGATCACTGCAAAACGCATAAACTTTATTTTTATCTATAAGTTGTCTTCTAAGCGAAACTGTAATTTCTTTAGACAATAAATAATCTTTAAACTGAAAAGCGACGTGTGATTGTGTAAGCGATAATGTTTAAGATACTTTGTAGTTAGTTTTGGGTGTGGGGGGGGGGGGGGTTAGTCATAAACCTCACCACGTACCATCAGGGTGGGGGCTTTAAAAAATGGTTAATCCCAATAATTCCAAAATAGTTAATCTCCGGATTTTCCGGAGATTCTCCGGTTTTTTTTCTCCGGAGCTCAGCACTAGTGAGCACGAACACGATGCGATACTCACGCTACCATAGCACGCTTTGACAACGAATTAGTATCAAATAAATATTTATTATCTGTTTTGAACTTAAAAACAATTAGTAATGGAGAAGGCACGTGCCCAGGGAAACTAACAGGGCCAATTATTGCATTCACAAAGAAAACATACATACGTACATACATAAAGTCACGCCTGTTTCCCGGAGGGGTAGGTAGAGACCACGGATTTCCATTTGCCACGATCCTGACCTTTGCTTCCATTACTCTCATAACATTCTTCATGCATGAATAATGTTCCGTTTATGCCAATCAAAAATTATAATAAACTGCCAAATTTTTGTAAACAGTTAAATTTAAGGAGATTTAAGAAGTGGATAACTAAATGGCTATTACAAAAATGCTTTTACTCTCTAGCAGATTACTTTAAGATAAATAACGAAGATTTTTTTTTTATAAGCTCACGCCTGTTTCCCTTTGGGGTAGGCAGAGACGCCGCAGGTCGCCGACTACCATCTTGTGGGAACCATTGGGTGGCAATCGATGCCCATCTATTTTGGGTGCATGCGGCGGACATGGTCAGCCCAGTCCCATTTCAGCCTAGCGGTCTTTTCGCTTTGCTCTTTATTGGTCTCTATGTCAAAATACCAGTGCACCTAGCACGAATATTCTCGATACGCGTTTACTCGCTACGTAACACAGTGCGTCTCGTTCTAACCAGCCCAGTAGGAGAGAGACGCACTGAGTTACGTAGCGAGTTAACGCGTAACGAGAATATTCGTGCTAGGTGCACAGCTTAATAAAATTACTAAGGAAACCAGTACTAAGTTTTCTTGCTCTATCATTGATGTCACTGCAGATTGCTTATTAAACTCTAAAACCATTCATCTTATATTCGAGAGATGTGCGTCAAAAAGCGATAGATTTGAAAGGGATTTGACAGTTATTTAAGACATATCTCGATCGTAACTTCATCTCTACTGATAGGTGTATGCATTAATAATAAACTGAGCAGGGAAGTCAAAGACGCATTAATAGAAAAGGCATTCTATAGCGTAAAAGAATTTTACACCGAATTAGGTAATAATTAAAACTGTTGACTTCATAATAATATCAATATTTATTAAAATTAATTATTATTGACATTAAATATTTGATTAGGCATATAGGCATCCATAACCTACCTAAGGTTATTTGGATGTTGATATACAATTGATATGGTTTTATAATAGTTTGTATTGATAAAAATTGAATTAATGAATAAATGTATTAATTTAGAAATTTATGACATGTGCTTTCATACCACATAAATTTTGACTTTGACTTTGTGAGAAATGCGGGAATTGCCTCGCTGTTAGTAACGTTGTTTTAGTTTGTTCTACGCGTGGAACCATCAGTTAAGTTAAGAACTTATGAAATAACATCTTACGTAAATTCAGAGACAATGCCATTGTCTTTAAAACTAGGCACATCTGTCAACATTGTAATGCAACAGAACGATAAAATAAAGTCGTAACGAACAGATGTTCCATTTTCAAACGGAACATAAAACCGGAAGTCTATAGTCTATGGTTGGGCTAAGGAAACGCTCTCGAACTGCCAGATGGAGTTTACGTGAATTCGGGGGTTATTGCCTTTTGGCAGATGGCGTGGCTATAGTGGTATTGTCTGGGTGGTAGGTAATTGGTCCCAAAGGTTTTGGAGAACAATTAGTTTTTAAAAGAAGACTTTTGGGTAAGTATACATTTTACTTTAGTCTTTTTTTTATACCACAGGAAGGCAAACAAGCAAGTGGGGTCACTTGTAGCCCGTTTCACGAAGCTACAAGTTACAATTTTACAAGTCTAAACCGGCAACATTGGTCAATAATGACCAATGGCAATGGGCATAATGACCAATGTTGCCGGTTTAGACTTGTAAAATTGTAACTTGTAGCTTCGTGAAACGGGCCACAGATCATACCGCCATCTCCGTCTCGGCCTGCCTTGTCGCCTGTGTTGAATACTTAGATTCAATAATAAAACAAACAACACAAATGTGACCATAATCCAACCACCTCCACCAAAAATACTCGGCACGTGTTTCACCTCTCTACGAGGCATCATCAGGAGCATCTTCTCGACATGGTTTCGGCGATGTTGATGAGATTGCCTTAAAGCAATTCCTTCTTCACATAATTCCTCTGAAGCTTAATTCTTTTATCGATTTCATAAAAGGTTTTTCAATTCGTTTTTTTTAACAGAACGTCGCCATATTGGCAACACGCCCCGTATCATTCATCAAATAAAGGCCAAGATATGAACAGAGCATCGAACTTTACTTTTTTTCAGCTGGCAACTTTAATACCATAGATAAGGCAGCTGTATGACTTTGATCCTGGCCGTTAAGAAAAAAAGGGCATCTGCTCGTAAAACAAACTTCCATTTACCGTCGGATGTCTCAACGTAATCTCTTTTAGTATGAAATTTTATTCGAACCCAATTCCACCAACGGCATTAGCAACTTTGTAGGATTATTACAAAGTTGTATTTTCAGTTGAGCGTGCTCGCGTAACAAATTTTAATAAGAAGAATCGTTTGTGGATATTTTGTCCAATGGCATTTGAAAGTTTGTGCATGAAAATGTTGATAAATTTTGTGTGGCCATTTTAAACAGAACTCTCTAGAATAAAGTTTTCTTACTAAGTAAGGTTCAAGATTAAATGGATGATATCCATGTATGGATATGGTTTAGTAAGAAATAGTGACGAATAATTATAACTTAGGTGACATTTTCATTAATAATTCATTAGAATTAGTAACTTGTTACCTTTATCATTGTTTACAAAGTACATACTTTGTCCGTCCGCATAGCTACCACCATCTTGCTTGCTAATTCTGCCGCTAACAGTGCTTGCACTGTTGTTCCGGTTTGGAGAGCAAAACAGCTGGCAATTACTTGCACAAGAGGTATTCCATCTTAGCTTAGATTGGCAACGCATCTGCAATCTCCTTGGTGTTGCGGGTGTCTATAGGCGGTGACCACTTACCAGGTGACCCACTTGCTTGTTTGCCTTCCTATTTTATATAAAAAAGTACAAAACATAGTCACTATCTATTCCTGTCTGTCCTTATACCTTCAGCCGCTTCCTCTTTCTAAACTACACAACCGATTTTGATGCGGTTTTCATAGGAATTTAGAGATTTTTTACGGAAGTTTTTTATATACATTACATCCGCATTTTCCGCGGGCGACGCCGGGACGGGACGCTAGTGTATAATATATGGGGGTTCAATTTTTTTATTCGTTTAAGGAAGCATGAGTCAAAGTGAGTTTTGTTCTTTAACCTATGAAAAAACAAAGGAGGTTCTCAAGCTGCCAATGTTATCAAATCTAAGTATCAGTAAATTAAACGAGTCTTAACGAGTAAAATTGTGACGTCATCATTTACGAAAAATAAGTGTTCCAAATTGCAAAAGACATAAGTCCATAATTTATTAATTTGAGTTACATTAATCCATTTCAATTTCAACATTTCCAAAATGCAAATTCGATACTTAGCCCCTTCTATAACATAACCTAAACGAAAATACTTTATTCTTAATTCAAAAAATTATTCCAAATTCAAAATAATTAGCTCGAAACGCAAGGTGCCATAAACAGCTGGCTGATTAAAAAGAAAAACTTAATTGTAGTGGACAGAGTGGCAGATGGCTCGTGCCTCATTCGGCCAAGTTAACCTTGCGTACGGGCAGCACTGGAACTAAAACAGTTCCATACAAAATGCAGCGAAACGCTAAGACAGTGGCGCCACCGTCAGCGGCAAAATTAATTTTGTGGCAGAACAATTAAAAAGTTAAGATAATTATATCAACCCATTCACTTACCGGAGCGTGGAGACAAGATGTCCATTTTAAATATTTGCCTAATGCACTGATCCACTAATTAGTTGAAATAATGCAATATTAACGATAAGCGATCCGATTCATTGCCATTATGATATTAATAATTAAAGAGAAGGTAGTTTTCGTTGGAACAGTTTTGATCGTTGCAATAACAAGGAGGTAAAATTACATTGAACTAAAGATAGGACATTTTGAGCAATTAAATAGGAAATCTTCAGGTCTTTTTAACTTGATAGGTTTTATTTTAAAGGGCAGTAATCATCATAATTACTCTATGCTAATTTAGTCTTACTACTGATTTGATTAACTGTATAGACAAAAAATAAACTTTTGTTTTGTATTATAACTTAAATTTTGTAAGCTATCTTCCGTCCCAAAAAGACTTTAAGCCGGCTTAATATTGTTATTACACAATGGACCCCTCCAATTTTATCGTTAGGGTCAACCCTAACTCTTTGAGGGTCCACACAGCGAGTGCTTAAAACGTGAACATTATAAAACTTAAAACAGTTTTTCAAATGCTTACCCAATCCAATCTTCTTCTTAATCTTCTTCAACACCTTCATCTTCCCCCCCTTCTTGTCTTTGACGGGGGTAGTCTCTGGCTCCAGTGCCATCGGAGGCAGTACCAGGGTAGGAGGTGGCCCGTGCGCAGCCCTGGGGCACGCCGGGCAGTGGCAAGCCCCCCTGGCCTGCCTCACGCTCATACAACTGACACCCATCATATTCTACCACCCAACTACCAAAACATAAGTCACCAAACACAACACAACAATATCGTTCCTCTAAAACAACACCGTTCCTAATTCAAAACTGCCAGTTCGGATACAGCACGCGAGTATCAAAAAGTGTTGACCGTTAAAACAAAAGCCGATCGTATTTTTTGAAAACGGAACGCGAACTGACGACGCGACCCGATTGGTTCAGCAGGCGGTGACGCGACGGCCGCTCACGACAAGCCCTACCGGCGGAGTGACGCTCGGGACCTCGGACTGTAGGGGTAACGATGCGCGCGCACGACTGCTACACGCAACACAACGCTTGCAACTACATTCAAAACGAAACCTGGCTTTACCACTCCACAAGACGAATCAAATTCGAAAAACTTAAAACTGCGACTTACCGCCTTCTTGCGACGAGCGGTCGCACGCCAGCGGCGCTAGAGCAAAACGACATAAGTATGTTGGCACGAATTTGAAGTATAGACGTTTTAGTACTGGTTCTTTAAACGCAGATGTCAGGCTGGGGTATGGGAGTCTGTATGAATTTAGCATGGGGTTGTATTTTAGTATTGGCATGTAATTCTTTGAAGTCAATCTAGTTTTTTTTTATGACATAGGAAGGCAAACAAGCTTGTGGGTCACCTGATGGTAAGTGTACACTACCGCCTATGGACACCCGCAAAATCGAAGAGATTGCAGATGCGTTGCCAACCCAGAGGGTTAAGATGGAATACATCTTGTGCCAGTAATTGCACCGGCTGTCTTGCTCTCCACGCCGGAACACATCAGTGCAAGCACTGCTGTTTAGCGGCGGGATTAGCGAGCAAGATGGTGGTAGCGATCCGGACGGACCTCGTACAAGGTCCTACCACCCGCAAAAGATAGATTAGTCATTACCAAGTCCGAAGCTGGGGTAAAACCGTCTTTAGAGACACCCACCTTTTAAAATGTTAGAAATAGTGATTTTCTAATTTATTTCTAATTTCTATGGGTCTGTTACCTAAAAATAAATGATTTTTAATTTTATTATAGGGCATTGCGAGTGACAGGACCTCGTGAAAGGTCCGTCCGGATCGCTACCACCATCCAGTAATTTTCCTATTTTTTCATTATTTTTTTTATATTGTTCCTAATCTAAAGTCCACTATGCTTAGAAAAAAGATAATTATACCGAAATAAAGTCTACATTTATTCTTTAACGATAAAAAATACATAATTAAGTATACAATTGGAAACAATTAAGAGGAAACACAAGGGCCGTTTTTCCATACAAACGTCGTCCCCTGTTTCCTCTCTGGATAATGCCAATAGAGCAATATTTTTTTCCAAAAAATCGATGGCCACTATTAGGCATGTCCCTATGTTTTCCTTTTTTCAATAAATTAATTATTAAAAGAGATATGAACATTCAAAAACTTAAAAAATTGGCCAGATTTTCGGCTGCGTTCACACATTCAGAAAACAAATTTTACTACATTATTTAAAAAAGGAAAAAAATAGGAACACTGCCAAAGCCTTTCTTTAATTTTTAATGAAAAAAATAGTTAAATCGGTTAAGTTTTGGAGAAGGAATCAGGGGTTAAATAGGTATTTTCAGTCCAAGCTGCAGCTGTCTCTATTGCGCTTTGCGGGGGGAGGCTTAATAGAGAGGCAGCAATAGATTTTACAAATTCCTATTTTTCAATTCTCTTGGCCTTGAGGTTTCCTCTTAAATCAGGAGAAAATACAATACAATAACTTCAAAAACTACCACTCTTGTAGTTTTATTTCAACAAAACGTTAATTTTGTTTTCTCTTAGTTTCCCAGTTATTTATTTTTCCAAAAACAAAGTGAAAAAAAATCGTGATTTGTAAAATTTCGGAAAATTAACCACCACTAGTTGGCGGTGATTGTCACCATCGTGTGTCCCGTATGTCTAAGCCAAAGTCAAAGTCAAAATATTTTATTCAGATTAGGCTTACAGGTAGCACTTATGAATGTCAAAAAATTTACCACCGGTTCGGAAAAACCTCTGATGAGAAGATACCGGCAAGAAACTCAACGAGGTGTAATTTTTTAAATAAATCAAAATTACAATGTTATTTTACATCTCAAATAATTATTTTTTTTACAATTTAACAATTTAACACAGCAGGTGTACAATCTTTGGAGCCAGGAATCGCCAATACAGATCGGGATCATTTCCAAACATCCTTGTCCAAGATATAGTCATTGATTTTATAATACGCCCGAGAAATTAATGTCTTCTTGACAATAGATTTAAATTTTGTATCATTTAGTTCAGTTATGTTTTTTGGAATTTTGTTGTAAAATCTTACACAATTTCCCATGGACGACTTATTGGTTTTAGCCAGTCTGTAAGTTGGAACTTTAAGCTTTCCTGTATTTCTAGTAGCCTTTGGCTTATCAACGTTGGTAGGGAAATTGCATATATTTTTCCTAACGTACATTATTATTTCAAAATGCTATGCTCGTTCGTCTCGCTTTTTCATTAAAAAGCTGATACTGCTACTTAACTTCACTTGACTAGTTACAATTCATTTATAACTAGCGGACGCGCGCGCCTTCGTTCGCGTGAAATTAGTAGGTAGCCTATGTCCGTCAGGGATAGTGTGGCTTTCTATCTGTGAAAGAATCTTTGAATCGGGTCAGTAGTTCCAGAGATTACCCTCTACATACAAACAAACAAAGTTTACCTCTTTATTATATTAGTGTAGAAGTGTAGATTAGTGTCTTCGAAATGAGAAAACTATAGAACTGTGTACAACGCAGTGGCAGAGTAGCCGGCCATAGTCTATTTGGTAGACTATGTTGGATAGCCTGAATAAAACTGTCTGTGCCAATTGTCAAGTAAACAGCTCTGCGTAAACTTTGTTTGTTTGTATGTAGAGGGTAATCTCTGGAACAAAGTTTACCTCTTTATTAAAGTAGAAGAGAAGAGAAGAGTGTAGAGTAGAAGTGATGATTAGTATAGATGTAGATAGATTAGATAGATGTAGGTAGATAAGTGTAGATGTTTTACGGGTGGTAGGAACTTGAGCAAGGTCCACCCGGAACGCTACCACCATCTTGCTCGCTGATTCTGCCGCTAAGCAGCATTGCTTGCGCTGTTGTGTTCCGTAAGACAGCCGGTGCAATCTAGTCCTTACGAACCTAACCCACCGTTATTTTGGAGCAATTGACATTTGAGTTGCAAAAAAGTATTAATTAAATACATAAAAATCAAATATCTTAAATATAATACTAAAATATTAAACAATATTACATCAATTAAATAAATAAATAAATATTTAAGTTTTACAACAATTAATTAAATATATATTTTAACTACATTTGTTATAAAATAAGTTTCATTCTATTATCAGCTCGGTGAAGGTCGATGTAAGTTCGGATCTTAGACTATTCTGGGCACCCGATCCAGAAACAGCGGCTTGGGTGACATTTTTCAATTTAATTTTAATTAAATTTTTAACTTTACTATTATTATTATTAATTTTTTTAATATTTAATTTTGACGTTGTATCTAACATTATTTTTATTTCGGTTTTATATCGTTTTTGTAATCAAGTATATAAATTGAAAACGATGAATGTTATCGTATTGTCATGGGCTTAGTTGTCTGAATTAAATAAATGTTTATAATTAACATACTAAATAACCTTCTAAGTAATTATTACTAATTATTAGAGAGAAAGTTAAAAATTTAAATTTTACTTTTTTTCTATTTTTTAATGCACCCGGCACCACAAATGCCAAATGCCAATTGACAGATGCGCGCGCACCTTGCGCGAGGCTGCGCGTGGCGGGTTTTTTTAAATTGCTCTCAATTCGTAGCATCTGCGAAAGGTTCAAGGACCTTGGTGTAAAAAAAAATAGCTGAGGACGTACATCTTGAAATTAATCCCCAATAATCTTTCGAAGCGGGCCACAAGTATAGAGCACTGCATATGAAAATGAAAAAATATTTTGCAATCGGCTATGGATGAACTCCAGCAAAGTGCTTGGATATTTTTTCATTACAAAGCAACAAGCTTCCTTAGTAACCCCAAATAATATCAGATTTTTTGGTTGCCTCATTTAATTATAAAAAATAAAAACACGATGACATTATGTGAATAAATAAAAAATGAATGGGAAATGATAATTATTAACATAAGTTGACTTTAGAATGAGAATTAATTGAACAGAAAAATAATTACTCAGTATCTACCAAATTATTGCATGCCTAGTCTAGGTAGAACGTAAGCACATCCTATCAATTTAAGTTCTGTATCGATTACTATGTTCTGGCAATAAATAACTTTTAAATTTTGTAACCGAAATTTCCTTTGATTTTTATTTTAAATGTTTTTAACATTCAAATTATTAAATTAAAATTGTAATGACAACACAATTAATGTTAAAAACATTTAAAATAAAAATCGAAACAAATTTCGGTTACAAAATTATTTATATGAAACTTTTAACAAGTTATCATATTCAACTGGGTACCTTTACAGCTACCGTCAGCTGACGAGAGATGGCGCCAACATGTCTTGAGTCTACTAGCGCTTCGCAAAATGGAAGATTCTGCTGAGAAGAAATGCCGCAAGAAAATCAGCAGCTTATTATCATTTTTTTCTTCTCTCTCCAAAACAAGAACTCGCCAAAATGGCCGTGTTTCATAGAAATGCAGCCATTTTGGTGAGCTTTAGTCAACTGGTGAGATTCAAAAATTGCATTCGAATCTCACCGGGTAACTAAAGCTCACCAAAATAGCCGTTTTTCATAGAGATTCGGTCATTTTGGTGAGCTCTAGTCACCTGGTGAGATTCTAAAATTGCACCCCAGAGCGATACACAAAATCATCACAATAGTAAGTATTGTTTTGTTGTTAGATAACAATAAATTGCATGGCAATATTCCATATACCACTGCGGTTCCGGCACCTCACTAGCTCTATCTCGCTTATACTTGCGTAAGGCGCCATAGCGTTGTCAGGGGGGTTCCACTCCGCAATGTAGGTGCACTCGCCGCATGTCCTATGGCATAGGTTAATCGCAGTAGGTTGCCGGCTTGCCGCGCGCGCGCCCGCTCACTCTGTGTCGCGCGTTGTGATAGTATTACAGTAAGCAGCCCAACCCTAGCGGTGCGCCAGGGCCTTGCGGGTGGAAGGCGGGCGCGGGCGGCGCCTTCCTTTTGACGCATGCCGCCTGGCGAATGTTTATGAAGTAATACGAACTTTTCGTGCCTGATCATAAAGTTGGATTTCGTTTAATGGCAGTCGAAAAAGAGAAGTTTCTGTACGTTAGTACTATTATTTATTCTGTGGCGTTGTGCGCCCCGTTGCACGCGTTGGTAGACAAGGGGGGTCCACTCCGCATTGTAGGTAAGATACGCTCAGGCAAATCGCAGTAGGTTGTCGGCTTGCCGCGCGCCTGCTCACTCACTTTCACTGCGTCAGTGTAATTGAAAACAAATACCGCGCAACCCTAGCGTGTCGCGGGAGTTGCGGGGGAAGGCGGGCGCACGCGGCGCGTTCCTTTTGACGCGAGCCGCCTGGCTAATGTGTATGAAGTAATACGATTTTTTCGAGGTAGTAAAAGAGAGGTTTCTGTACGTTAATACTATTGTTTATCCTGTGCCTTGAGCACGCCCAGCACAGGGGGCCAGTCTCTTTCATTAATTTAATGGGTCAATTACTAGTTTCATTGAGGTTAACTACATCCTTTGACACCCAGCGTTTACTAGAGTCCAAGTGGGCGGTACGGCGGCGCGGGAGCGGGGGGGGGGGGGGGGGGTTACGGGTGGTAGGAGCAGTGTTTGCACTGTTGTGTTCCGGCGTGGAGAGCAAGACAGTCGGTGCAATTACTGGCACAAGAGGTATACCATCTTAGCCCTCTAGATTGGCAACGCATCTGCAATCTCTTTGGTGTTGCGGGTGTCTTAGGCGGTGGTGATCACTTACCATCTGGTGACCCACTTACCGGTTTGCCTTCCTATTTCATTAAATAAAAAATTAATAAGAGGGATCAAGTAAAAAAAAGCGGCCAAGTGCGAGCCGGACTCGCGCACCGAGGGTTCCGTACAAACTTAAGAGGAGTGTGAACTCGGCGCTCTCCATGCAAACAGCGATAACGTTTTCCACCCTCTAAATCTTAACCTATAAGGCCATGATTTTTTCGTACGTTATCATTATGCCCTAGAACTAGGTTTGTATGTTTTGATTTCTTAAATATTCTTAGTAGTTTAAAAAATATTGACGCTTTTGTGTTTTGTATGAAACTCTTAAAACGCAAACATTGTCAAATCTATGAAGAATACTAAAGAAATCAAAACATACAAACTTAGTTCTAAGGCATATTAACATACCAAAGAATTATTGCCATAGGTTAAGGTTTAGAGGGTGGAAAATGTTATCGCTATTTGTATGGGAGCGCTTTTTGGGGCTGGGTTCACAGTCCTCTTAAAGAACACCTAACATTTCTCTGAAGAGAATTGAGGGACAGACTTAACTTTGCCATTGGATAACTGTTGCCCCCCCCCCTCCCCATATGTACCTACCAAGTGCAAATAAGTTTGTAATAGGAAAAAATTGACTGACAGACGGACGGACGGACAACAAAGTGATCTTATAAATAAGGGTTCATTTTTCTTAATAAGGTACTGAACCCTAAAAATACCTACTGTATTTTAGTGTATAGTCGACCAAGAAGTTGCTTAGCCACTTTTAGATCGTATTACAAGGAGATAACTTGATTTTTTTTTCATGCAAAAACCCACCCTCCTCCGCTTCCACATGAAACATACATCACGCACTGGTTTCGCGGACTAGAAAGGTGATTTGTTCGACAACCAAAATTTAAAGACACATTTAACCAAACTCATTTTCTTTTGTTTTTTTTTTAGTTAATTTTTTTGGAAAGGGTAACATGGGTACAAATGGCACGCGCCATTTTTTCTTTCGTACATCGCACATCAGCTGTATACAGTTTCCACTTAAATTCATTATTTGGATTATTTCTTATTTCTATTAAATCTAAAAGGTGCAATATCGCACGTGCCGAACTCGCCAGACCTACCATTTTTTTCTACCACACCAGTGGCAAACAGGCATACGCTTCGCGCGAGGGTAAGTAATTAACGCCGTTTACGACCTCTTATCACAACTGCATAGGATTCAAACAGTTCCAGCAAAATTGACAAACCTCTACGCTTTACCACGTTAAATTTGTAACACTGCAAAACTATTCATAGAATCTTAACTCCCATGAAATAGCGTTCAAATTCAAACGGTTTTGAACTACGAAGCGTTTTAAGAAATATGCCAGAGAACAAAGATTTAAATACGCTCGTGAAATCTTTAATACACCTTAACGCGTTAAAACTAAAGTTCAAATTCAAACGCCTTTAACTATTAGAACCGCAAACACATATAGGATGCAACGGGACAAAGTAATGGAGATGAAACTCAACAACGATTCTTTAGTTGCAATTTCGACTCTACGCCGTTCGTGATAGAGTGCATTTTTATTTGTTTCCTTAAGACAGGGGCGCGCAACTTTTTTTTGCATGACATGTGCGTCTAACATTACAGAGGCGTATTTTTTTGATAATAATTGAACACTTTGGAAAGTTCACGGAAAGGGCGTAACAATTGATCTAAAGGTGACGAGACATCTTTGCAGGGTGGTTAAGGTCAGGCTTTTTTTTTAAACCGGGCATATGGTGATATAACGGTATATTGTGACCCTCAGACTCAGGTTTAATTTATCCTTCGGTTGTAACTAGGGAATGCACTCCCGGTTATTTCCTCTAAGAAAAACCGGTTAGAGCCGGTTATTTCGTAGACAAAATAACCGGATTTGCATTCGCTAGTTGTAACTAGTGTCGTTAGAAAGGGACGTACCTAGAGAAAGCTTTTGCGGTAGGACCTTGTGCAAAGTTCGTCCGTATCGCTACCACCATCTTGCTAATCCTGCCGTTAAGCAGCAGTGCTTGCGCTGTTACGTTCCGGCGTGGAGAGCAAGACAGCCGGTGCAATTATTAGCAAAAGAGGTATTCCATCTTAGCCCTCTGGGTTGGCAACGCATCTGCATATCGTGGGCCTCCGCGATTTTCTGTAAGATCTTCTGTAAAAGCGTAGTACTGCCCCAGTCGAGCCGGTTCAATTGTACTACAACCAATCAACTGGCTACAGTGAGCATGTGTACTATGCAACTATTGCTCTTCATTCTACTACAATCGCAATCTACATCTACACTAATCAACACTATAGTCTACATCTACACTAATTTACACTATCTACAGTTCTACACTAAAAGAATAAAGAGGTAAACTTTGTTTTTTTGTTTTAAAGTCAAAGTCAAAGTCAAAATATTTTATTCAGATTAGGCTTACAGGTAGCACTTATGAATGTCAAAAAATTTACCACCGGTTCGGAAAAACCTCTGATGAGAAGATACCGGCAAGAAACTCAACGAGGTGTAATTTTTTAAATAAATCAAAATTACAATGTTATTTTACATCTCAAATATTCAAAATTTTTACAATTTAACAATTTAACACAGCAGGTGTACAATCTTTGGAGCCAGGGATCGCCAATACAGATCGGGATCATTTCCAAACATCCTTGTCCAAGATATAGTCATTGATTTTATAATACGCCCGAGAAATTAATGTCTTCTTGACAATAGATTTAAATTTTGTATCATTTAGTTCAGTTTGTTCGTATGTAGGGGGTAATCTCTAGAGCTACTGAATCGATTCCAAAAATTCTTACACTAATAGAAAGCTGCACTATCCTTGACAGACATAGGCTTCTAATCTAATGCGAACGAAGCCGCGGGCGTCAACTAGTCAGCTTTAAATATGCAACCATATAAATTATTATTAAACAGCAGAAGTGCCAACCTAAAAATAAAAAAAATACACCAGGCCGTCAGCAAGGACGGTCAAAGCCTTAAAGGAATAAAAAAAAGTAAATTCGAAATTCGAACATCTGTCCCGCACGCGCACGGCGCGTGGCGTCTCGACCAATAGCAGCGCGGCATTATTTCCCGAAGCAGAACGTCGTAAGAGCGTTTAAAGTGAAACGAAGATATGATCTTTTAAATTGGGAACAAATGTTAAGTGTTTTTTTTAAACATTGCCATATTGCGTTTTTGTTTTTGCATTTTTTAAGTTCGACTTTTTTTTATTTGACGTCCTGTTTGAACAGAAGTTCAATTCGGTGCAACTTTTTTTTATCGATGATTGGAGTTAGATTAGCTGCCGTTACACACGGTTAGTGAAGCTGGAAGGATAGTTGTTAAAATGCTATGTAATGACAACACAAAGAAAAATTAGGGTACCGCGTATTAGCGGTAATGTGGCGAAACTGGCAAACGCAAGGCACGGAATGCTGATGATGCAGGTTCAAGTCCTGCCATTATCCAAATTTTTCCTTGTGTAATCATTACATAGGATTTTAATTTAGTAATTTGAATGTTAAACATTTAAAAATAAAAATCGAAAGAAATTTCGGTAACAAAAATTTAAGGGTTGTTAATAGACTTTATCAGAACTCCTTCAGACTGACTTCAGACTGAAACTTGCGTGTACAAAACAACAATAGAATACAATAACTCTTTATTAAACACCACAAAGACTTTGTCGTTTTCGTGGGTGGCAAGGTCCGTCCGGATCGCTACCACCATCTTGCTCGCTAATCCTGCCGCTAAGCCGCAGTGCTCGCACTGTTGTATTCCGGCGTGGAAAGCAAGACAGCCGATGCAATTACTAGCACAAGCGGTATTCCATCTTAGCCCTCTGGGTTGGCAACGCATCTGCAATCTGTTTGGTGTCGCGGATGTCTATAGGCGGTGGTGATCACTTACCATTAGGTGACCCACTTGCTTGACTGGCTTCCTATTTTATATAAAAAAAGTCGATGACATCATTGTCTATGTGTTACTCTTCTGACATGACATTTGAAATTTGTCACAAATGATTTGTCAAAATATTTTCCTACCTTATTTAGTTATTAATTATTATATTATAAATATATTCCACTGACCTATAAGTAATGGACTTCTAGTGAGCGCTTAAAATGTGGCCGCATCAAAAGTCGAACAAAATACAACAAATCGACAATCGCTCGCGCTGTCAGTCTGTCGGACCGACGGCGCTGCTGTCAATACTATTATTTTGTAAAAAAAACCTACTTGCAACGAAACTCAATAAATTATCATTTTATGCAGTTAGACGTAAAGTTGTAAATGCAATTACTATAAATGGTAAACTAATAATTTGCATTTGTAACATTGGCGTCAACCTGTATTCTCATGTCGGGCCGTTTTTCTGCTGTCATTTAGTATGACACTGTACATCCATGCATTATAATATCATTGATATATTCTAAATATATATGCTACCGATCAATGTACTTACTGTACATAGTGTACCTACATACATACTTAAGTACGTAGTAAAAAGAAATACAATGCAATTGCGGACCGTTTTCGAACAATAGCTGAATGTCAGCTGTGCGCAAAAAAAAACAAAATGGCGTTCATAATCGGAGCGTACGTAGGTAAATGTAGTTAAGACTAATAAAATACCTCATTCATCAAAATCGGCACAGTCGTTTAGGCACTACAATGGCACATACGTAAATACAAACGTACATACATAATTAATAGATTCAGGCGTTACTTTACGGAGGTCCATATTAACAAACCGGAACAAATTACCTTGCTACTCCGCAAAACCAGTGCCGGGCTCGTGCAAAAAAGCTGCGTCTGTGCGACACATATATGTTCATGCAAAAACATACATAGGCTGCTAAAAACATTACCCTTCCTTTTGGCTTTGCCGTAGTCGGGTAAAAAGGGCATTAAATAATATTGTTTTAAAGATTAAAGTCAAATGGTTAATGTTTTATACTACTGTGGCCCAAGGGTATATCCAGTCTTCGAGTCAGATGGGGGGGGGGGGGTCACATAGTCGAAGTACAGTCAGGCAGGCTTATCAATGAGATTAGAACACCGAGAGAGGTAGCAGTACCACTCTCGGTGGTTTGCGGGTGGTAGGACCTTGTGCATGGTCCGTCCGGATCGCTACCACCATCTTGCTCGCTAATCCTGCCGCTAAGCAGCAGTGCTTGCACTGTTGTGTGTCGGCGTGGAGAGCAAGACAGCCGGTGCAATTACTGGCACAGGAGGTATTCCATCTTAGCCCTCTGGGTTGGCAACGCATCTGCAATTTCTTTGGTGTTGCGGCTGTCTATGTATAGGCGGTGGTGATCACTTACCATCAGGTGACCCACTCGCTTGTTTGCCTTCCTATTTCATGAAAAAAAAACCTCGTGGTCCCGTGTTACCTTTAATTGTAAGGACAAGCTCCACATCATGATATGAATATGTATGAAATTATTAGTTTATGTTCGTCAGGGATAGTGTAGCTTTCTATTGGGGGGGGGGGGGGGGGTTTAAAAATAGGGGCTAAACAACACCACATGATTAATGGACGGCCCATTACCAGTGAATGCTCAAATATAAATCTAGGGGGGCTAAAGGTCGGCAAGGGATCAGCTAGGTATCTTTAGGATAGCTGGTTACCGCGGTCGCCGCTAATAGTTTCCGATCAAACTCAGCCGCAAAAGAAAAAAAAGGCAAAGGAAAAACTATCACGACTACTTGCAAGATTTTTTGTTTCGTCCTTTGAAATCAGCTGAGCTATTCCAAAAAGAAAGTCTCAATGGAACGTGAGAAATCATATGATCAGTACAGTTCCTTTGAATCAGCTGATTTTGAGAAAAAACGCAGGTACCAACATACCGAAATTGCATTGAGCCATTGCACAAAGACTTATGAAATTAAAAAAAACTTTCTAAACTATTTATATTAAATACGACTTTACGCAATGGGGATAAAGTTAAAATTCCAATGGGGTTTCAACGTACATTTTGCACAACTGGACAGTACAGGCTGATTAATGCACGTGCGTGCAAAAAAAAACAAAAAGGAACAGGTATTCGTCTCAGCTGATACTCAGCTGTTAGCTACGCAAAATTAAACAAACCAGTGGCGAAAACTCGAACTAAAATCGCACTATACTAACTTGTATAGCGTCGTGGGACAGTGGCGCCTCATCGAACGGCAAATATAACTTTGTGCTTTTGAAAAGGCACTAGAACTTATTTTCAAAAATCAAACGTAACTCGCACGTTTTACGGTTGTTTGTAATATTAAGACGAAAGGAAGTTCTTTGTTCGGAAATGTACTGAAAATTTGAATTTCGAAGCTTTGTCGTCGATAATTTATAGGTTGGCTTTAAAAAATACAGGCTATTCGAGCGCAATTTAAATACGCGCCTCTTTTCTTTGCGAACAAAAGGTAATTTCTTTTTTAAATATTAGGTTTTAAATTAAAAACCTTGTACATTATTTATTATTACTGTCGTGCACGTAATTATCGCCATATGCCCGTTTATTTATTTATTTAATCTTTATTGCACAAAATTAACAATAAAATGTACAAAAAGCGGACTTAATGCCTTAAGGCATTCTCTACCAGTCAACCGTTTCTTCATAAGGAATAGACACACTTTTAACTTTGATGCCAGATTTGGCAAGACAAGGTCAAGTTTGTTACATTCAAAGAGTTCTATGTCCCTAGGTCAGGGGGGTTCCACTCCGCACTGTAGGTACGCTAGACCGCCTTGCCTATGGCATAGGCAAATCGCAGTAGGCTGTCGGCTTGCCGCGCGCCCGCTCGCTCGCCCCCGCCGTGTCAGTGTAATTGAAAACGAATGCCGCGCAACCCTAGCGTGTCGCCGGGAGTAGCGGGGGGAAGGCGGGCGCGGGCGGCGCGTTCCTTTTGACTCGCGCCGCCTGGCGCATGGTGTATGAAGTAATACGAACTTTTTGTGCGTGTCAATAAAGTTGGAATTCGTTTAATCGCGGTCATAAAAGAGAAGTTTCTGTAAGTTAGTACTATTATTTATTCTGTGGTCACACTGAGTTACGGTACATGGCCGCAACTCATGTGCGCAAACGTAAGTAGCAGACGCTTTTACTTATCACTCTTTTTTTTTTATAAAATAGGAAGGCAAACAAGCAAGTGGGTTACCTGATGGTAAATGATCACCACCGCCTATAGACACCCGCAACGCGAAAGAGATTGCAGATGCGTTTGCCAACCTAGGGGGCTAAGATGGAATACCTCTTTTGCCAGTAATTGCACCGGCTGTCTTGCTCTCCACGCAGCAGGATTAGCGAGCAAGATGGTGGTAGCGATCCGGATGGACCTTGCACAAGGTCCTACCACCCGCAAATTTTATTATTAATTATAAAACACCATGGTTCCGTGGTTATGATATAGAGCATTCTTAGAACCAACAGCTGCAAATTAAGTAATCTAAATTATAAGTAACTAGCGGACGCCCGCGACTTCGTTCGCGTGGAATTAGTAGCCTATGTCTGTCAGGGATAGTGTAGCTTTCTATAGGTGAAAGAATTTTTGGAATTGGTGCAGTAGTTCCAGAGATTACGTCCTACATACAAACAAACAAAGTTTACCTCTTTATAATATTAGTGTAGAATAGATTAGTGAAGATTGTTTATCTATAATATTAACAATAAGATATATGGGAAGCTGCCCTTGCTCGCTGGATGAATTCTTAGCTGTTGGCATAGTCACACAAGTGCACTCAATAAAATTTCAGAAAAATAAAAACAATAAGATATGAAATTAGTTGTAAATTGCGTTGAAAAATCGCCAGTAGCATGAGCTTAAAAATTTATTGTGAAATTAAAAGTGTACAGTCAAGGAAATTGAAACACGTACCACCGTAGAACCTAGTCGAAGAGACATATGCATGACATTTGTATGACATAGCCTGGCGTTTAACTCGTCGCGTCATCGCGATAGGGTTCTAAGGTGGTACGTGAATATATTTCCCCTACTGTACATGTGAAAGTATATAGATATAGAGACAGTAAGAAACGTGTTAATGGATAAATTCTTAGCTTATAGTTCAATTAGTAGTTTCGGTCAAATTTAAAATACTTATTAGTCTTAAGACTAGTTTGTATTTCCAAAATATATAGACTATGGTATATCTAGTAATAAAAAAATAAATGTGAAAGTATAGACAGAATTTGATGCATGGAACATTTCATAAGGGGCCTTCAGTAATTATGTCACACGATTGGCTTAAGGAAAAAAAACAGTTCCCGTAATTTAAAGCCCTTGTTAAAATAAGAAAAACCGTGTTTTTAGTTTTTTTCTATGATCACTATTTCATGAATTATCCACGAGTAGAAAAATCATGCAACGCAAGCCCCGTTAAAATAATCTTTATAAAACGGCCTGATAATATGACAGCACAATTCTATACTTTGGCAGGGGGGTTCCACTCCGCACTGTAGGTGCGCTCGCCGCATTACCTATGGCATAGGTTAATCGCAGTAGGTTGCCGGCTTGCCGCGCGCGCGCCCGCTCACTCTGTGTCGCGCGTTGTGATAGTATTACAGTAAGCAGCCCAACCCTAGCGGTGCGCCAGGGCGTTGCGGGGGGAAGGCGGGCACGGGCGGCGCCTTCCTTTTGACGCATGCCGCCTGGCGAATATTTATGAAGTAATACGAACTTTTTGAGCCTGATCATAAAGTTGGAATTCGTTTAATGGTGGTCGAAAAAGAGAAGTTTCTGTATGTTAGTACTATTATTTATTCCGTGCTTTGGCTAGTAAGTGTATGGAGCGTGAAACTAAAATCGAGTTTTTTGTAATAAAAAGAGTGTTTATATGGTTACATTTAGTTCACCCTAGTGTCTCTAATTTTGTTATACAAATTCTGCTTTATGTTTAGTCAACCAAGAAATTTTAACATATAAGATTAAAGTGGTTAAACAATCACTTAAGAGGAGTGTGAACCCAGCTCCGAAAAGCGCTCCCCATACAAACGGCGATAACGTTTTCCACCCTCTAAACCTTAACCTATGGCAATGATTTTTTGGTATGTTGTCATTATGCCTTAGAACTAGGTTTGTATGTTTTAAATGTTTATATATTCTTCATAGATTTGACAATATTTGCATTTTAGGAGTTTCATACAAAACACAAAAGTGTCAATATTTTTGAAACCATTAAGAATATTAAAAAAATCAAAACATACAAACCTAGTTCTAGAACATCATAATAATGTACAAAAAAATCATGGCCATAGGTTAAGGTTTAGAGGGTGGAAAACATTATCGCCATTTGTATGGAGAGAACTGGGTTCACAGTCCTCTTAAGTTGATTATACAGTGCACGAAAGTATTTATCTAGGTATCAAACACTACATTGAAATGTGTACATGTGTATTCCCTTGTTAATGTTGTAGTTGACTGGTAGAGAATGCTTACTGGTATTAACTCCGCCAATTGTATGTTTTCATATTATTGTATTTTCTTTTCAAAATTGTAAAAATGTATGAACACTCATGTGATAACTAATGATGGTTATTAATAATTATTCACGATAATTATAGTTAGTACCTAATTTGTCACTATGTATTGGTGATATTCTTTATTTATTGCATCTATAAAATACCAACATAGAGCTAGTTGAGCAGCTTTCTAGTTTATTCTATACCTATATGCATTTCATTTTCGTTTTTATGCTGCGGTTGACTGGATAAATGTCTATTGGCATTAAGTCCGCCAATTCTAATAGTTTTCGTAAGCCGTGCAATGAACTAAATAAATAAATAATTACTAGTAATTTGTAGATCGATTTCTCATTGGTTATAAATCAAACTGTGTCAGATTTCAGCAAATGAAACTTGCTCTATCGTGGATGGACAGTTCTTACTTGATATAGTAATAAAAACACGTAGAAAGATAAAATACATGCTCAAGTCACGTGATAGCGTTAAACGTATTTCATAACACAAAAACGAAAGGTTATGCGGCGGAAACGCTAAAACTCGAAATTAGAACAATGTTGAATGTATTTAAAAGGGTAATTAGTGTTAATTAGAAGTACTTACCAGGCATAGCACTGCCACTTTGCCCCATCTTTGCGCTCTCTCGCCGTTCGGTGCCTCAACGATTATCACCAAATAATTTGTTGTATAAACAACGGATGTAGTGTTTATACGTTCGGCAGACACCACACAGCCACAACACACAAGACACTTGAACTATGAACTCTACAAACTCATGTTTACTATAAAATATTTAATTATATCATACGTCGACCATTTCAAGGGAATAGAGCTAATTCTTATTGGAATCTTGTTACTTAAGCACTAGGTTTAACTAAGATGTGATGGGAACGCATGTTGATTGTCGCTTAGCGATAATTCCATTTGACTGCATTATTAATTAATCTATTTATTATTTTTATACATTAGAAAATGATCGCGATCGTGACCGTATGTAAGTTCACAGATTAGAGAGATATAGTTGTAAGTTTGACAAGACAATTGAATTGACATTATTAAAAAAAAAAACGGCATGTTCCGGACACTGAAAACTAAACTTAAAAGGTCACGTAAAGATTTTCTCAAATTACTTAAACCAAAATCATGACGACATATTTATTTATCCATTTCTTAAAATAAAATCGCAATTTCCATGTTTTTTCCAAGTCAGACAATGACCAAATCTAAACTTGGCCACCGGCCAAGATTACAAAAACCGGTATCTTCCAATATGCGAAACACTAGTGTCAACTACTATATAAAAAAAACAAATCTGTTATTTTGAATTGAGTGATTTGAGTGTGTTGTTAGTGCGGATTTTGTATCGAGAAAAGTGGAATTATTAAGGAAAATGTTTGGAAAAGCCAAGAAACCTGTGTCTTTACAGTATAAAGAGAAGCTTCTAGCAGACATTGCTTACTATGAAAAGCGGATAGAAGAAGCACTGCTTAAAACAAACCACAGTTCTTTCGACGATGAAGAAAGGTATATTTTTGCACCATAATATTAAAAACATTATGCTTATTGGAATATAAATCGTGGGATAAGATCGCAAGTATTATAATTACATTTGAGATGAAAACAGATTTGCAGGTTTCTTTAGTAAATGAAACGACGTAAACTCCAAATAGTTGCAACGACTATTAAGTATTTTATTGAGCTTAAATGGTTTATAAAGCATAAAGAGCTGTCTACTGGTTTAAATCGTTTCTTTGTATTTTTATGTGGTGTACAATAAAGAATATTTGTTTTTATTGTCAGAACAAATGAATAAAAGAAAATTCATGCCAGCGAAAAGGTACTAAAACGTTAATTACTACTACTAAGCTAGGCTAGAGCGTTAATTCTAAGGCTGACCATACCACAGTATGAGTAAAAATTCCTGTGGATGAATGTTTGTGTACTCCTAATTTAATGGATTTAAATGCTATATAATGACAACACAAAGAAAAATTACCACTATTAATGGTAATGTGGTGAAACTGGGAAGCGCAAGATACAAAATGCTGATGTTACAGGTTCGAGTCCTGCCGTTACCCTAATTTTTCTTTGTGTTGTCATTATATGAATGTAAAAAAATGAAAATAAATTTTGATTAAGAAATCTAATGGATTTAAAACCATTCTTCCTAATTTCCCAGCTCCGATGAAGAGTCCAACCCTTACTCAGTGAACCTGGACCCGCTGCCCATGGAGCTGAGGAAGGAGGAGGCCCGCCTGAGCAACTGCACCAGCATGACCCTGGAGCTGGCCATGCTGACCATCATGCAGTCAGAGGTCAACGTTATGACGGAGCCACCAGAAGTCAGGTAAACACCAGACTACTGCTACACAAATACAAATAATTTATTTCAGACTTTGAATCCATAGTGTTACTAATTACAGAGACTTATTACTAGGGTTTACCGCCAAAATAACCGCATTGGTCCCTCTCGCACACGCATACTGGTTAGAACGGGATAAATGCTTTGTCATTGATAAAAGCTAGCGTGCTGGACCCCCTGGATGTGTATGCAGCTAGGAGTGACCAGCCCTGAGCCTGACCCTGGGCCTGGGTGAGCCTGTGGCTCATTTTACAGGACGTATGACTAGAATTACAGGATTCATGTAAGAATACGGGACCAAGTTGTTTTTGGTATGGTATGGTCCTGTATTGTTCTTATTAAAATAAGATTTTTAATTTCCCCTGGTTTGAAAGTACCAATCTCCCCAAGGAACTTCTTATGGTGGCATTTTGTGTGAGGTCTGGTCACATTCCACTAAATAAATGTTTGAATATGATGAGAGTCTTTCAATCACCTTTATGTGTCGGCTGCAACAAAACGGAGGACCTCATACATTTTTTACTGGAATGTGACCAGATAAAAGATATTCGTAGAGAGTATCTCGATCACCTGAGTCTTGGTAACGGGGGGATGAATACGATCCTGAGTAGCCCATTATCTGAAGACGCGGTGCAGCTGTACAAATTCGTCAGACACGCTCTTGCGGCCCGGAGTTCTGGCTCGGGGCGGGAATTAGTGTGAAGTTTTTTCTGAGTCTCCTCATGAGGCTGGCATAGTCACACTAGTGCATTAAAGCCTCAATAAATTTTTAGAAAAAAAAAAAACAGGACACGACCAAAATGGTAGCTGAAAACGGGACATCCTGTAAAATACAGGGCTGTTGGTCTCCCTATATGCAGCAGAGCTCCAGCTTGCTTCGTAAAGCTTATGAGCACTTAACGCAAGCGATGTGCCATTTCGACATAATTCCTTACATTTCATTACAACCTTGGTAGAACCTTGTGCAAGGTCCGTCCGGATCGCTACCACCATCTTGCTCGCTAATCCCGCTGCTAAGCAGCAGTTCTTGCACCGTTGTGTTCCGGTGTGGAGAGCAAGACAGCCGGTGTAATTACTGGTACAAGAAGTATTCCATCATAGGTTGTCAATGCATCTGCAAGCTCCTTGGTAGTACGGGTGTCTATAGGCATTGGTGATCACTTACCATCAGGTGACCCACTTGCTTTGTTGCCTCCTATTTTATAAAAAGAATAAAAAGCCCTTGTTTATGTTTGAGTGTACTTCAGCTTAGCTGTTTTGTCTGATGTTTCAGGAGGCCGGTGCAGGAGGACGGGACCTGGCTAGAGGTGGCTGCGGAGTGCAAGATCGACCTGGTCTCCTTCACCATCACCTTCTATGCTCACAAGCCGGTCAGTATGAAAGATAAAAAATGGCTTGCAAAAAAAATGTGTCGGACTAGGTTAGGCTGAAAAGGCTGGATGTATGTATACATACATAACTTTAAAACTCTTTATTTGAATTTATTTTGTCACTATTTAAATTCTTATTGACACCATATTTTTGGCCTTTTCTTTTTTATTATTTTGATGCTCTTTTCTTAAGACGATATGCGAAAAAATATTGACTGTTCGATGGGCGGCGTTTTGTGAGCGGGGCGCTGCCGCCGCAAGAACGCGGCTACGCGCTGAGATCTGTAAATAGCTTTGTTTCCACTTAATTTCGTTATGTTAAACACATAAGTTTCCATGAAAACAGAATCTTAGAATAATAGAAGAGGTTACTTCGGATTAGGTTTCTATAGAGTCAACTTTCACCAATCATGTTTTGAGCCTGGGTTGTAAGTATCTAGTATAGTCAAGAAACAATTACCTAAACATCGGCACATTACGCTGGGTAGATGTTAAGATATTTAATCCCGCCCATACCCAAAAAATTCACATATCGTCTTAAGTTTAACGCTCTAGTTTAATTTTTGTGATGGTTGTGGTAATGTGGCGAAACTGGCTAACGCAAGCACGGAAAGCTGAGCGCTGCAGGTTCGAGTCCTGGCATTACCCTAATTGTTCTTTGTATTGTCGTTATATAGCACTTAAATTTATTCGAATGTTTAAAAAAATACTAATGGAAACAATTTCTTTGCTAATCCGCGAACCCAGTGTCAGCCATCGAGAAAAAGACAACGTCTGTGCTGAATACCTTATAAAAGAAATAAAATAAACAACACAAAACGCGACCACAACCCAACCACCAGCACAAAAATACCACTCGACTATTGCTATTGGCATCGGACGCTCATATTTGTAGTTGTCTCTTGCAGCGCCGGAGGTTTGCGCCGACGCGCTACCGCAGCGTTGAGGTGACCCTCGCCAAGGCGCCGCACGAGCGGGAGCTGGCCCACAGCGTGCTGGCCAAGCTGGCCCGGCCCAACCTGGCCCTGCAGGTACGGGGTGCGGAGACCACCCTGAAGTTCCCAATGCATCATGTCAGGGCTCCAGAGACAACAAGTGTAGGATCCCGTAGACAAGACAAGACGAGACAAATACTCTTTATTGAAAACCACACGGAAATTGTTAATTAATAGATTCAGGCGTTACTTTGCGGAGGTCTATATCAACAAACTGGAACAAATTACCTTGCTACTCCGCGAAACCAGTGCCGGGCTCGTGCAAAATAGCTGCGTCTGTGCGACACATATATGTTCATGCAAAAACCCACCCTCCTCCGCTTCCACACGAAACAACATGTATCACACAGACTCAACTACACACCAACACCACTAAACACTAAAACTACACGATCGACGCGCGTTTCGCCTCTTTACGAGGCATCATCAAGATCGACCCGTACGACCGTTCGCTACTTGAACGAATGGTGTACGTAAAGAGGCGAAACGCGCGTCGATCGTGTAGTTTTAGTGTTTAGTGGTGGTGGTGTGTAGTTGAGTCTGTGTGATATATGTTGTTTCGTGTGGAAGCGGAGGAGGGTGGGTTTTTGCATGAACATATATGTGTCGCACAGACGCAGCTATTTTGCACGAGCCCGGCACTGGTTTCGCGGAGTAGCAAGGTAATTTGTTCCAGTTTGTCGGAAAATAGTTACCAAACATTCGTTAGAAAACAATTTACAAAGTAAACAACTGGCGGTCTTATCGCTTAAAAGGGATCTCTTCCAGACAACCATTTGGCATGGGAGACACGAAAAAATTACAATGCTGGGCAGGTGGTGCAAATACATTTTTAAAGTAAAAATAATTGTAGTAAATATAATAATAAATAAGATAATAAATGTCGCTTTTAAAGGGGGCCCATCTAGCGGAGGGCGAGTCACCGTCTGCCAAGATCACTTTCATTTGAGACATTTTCATTTGGCAGACGTCCGGATGTCTCACGCAATAGCCCAGTCATTAGTCCATCGTTTTCCCTCTATAGTCTTGTACGGTTTAGGTCCCATCTTTCCACAATAGTCTATACGCCTGGCGGGGGCTGACTCTGCTCGTGTCCCTATGATGCGGGCAGGGACAGCATCCGCCCGGTGTACCCATCACATTTCATTAAATTGTCGAAAGGGCCTCTACGTGTTGGCTTCGGCTCCGCGCACGCCTCCCAAAGGTCCGGGGCACTATTGTCCCGTGAATGGGAAAGACATACATAATAAGATAAAATAAAATACAGTAGTGCGGTAGGTGCCTAGTAGTTTTCCTTTTAAGCTTACAGCCTCAAAGAACGTCGTAAGAGATAAAACTGCTCAAGATTCATTATTTACGACTAAACTGTAATAAAACAATTCATGAGTCATTTGATAATGGTGAAATGACTGGGCCTTATTAACTAGTCTTTCAACGAACGGCTTACTAAATAAATGGGAGGGTTTGAAGTTAATATATGGGATATTTCTGGTTTTATTAAAAAAAAAAGTTATTAATGTGATTTTATTCAATGGGCAATCTACTTTCGATATCAGTTTGAACTTTTCTGATATCTGTTATATTTACAGAGTAATCGCTTGGCTACACTTCCCGTTAAAACCAGTTATAACCAGTTATAGCCAGTAACGTTGTAACCAGTTACTGACCGAGGGCGCTGTGCTGTTGGCAGGTGCTGCAGAGCTACGCGACCGCCTTCCGCTCGCGCCGGACCACTCTGCTGGAGCTGGCGGAGCAGTACGCGGACAAGCTCAAGATGGAAGCCATGGTGAGTGTGACAAACTAATGGACTGTGTGTATTTCAGGGTTTGAAATTATCAAGATAAATATGCCACTTGATAATTATCTGATAATTATCAAGTTGTTAGCTGATAATTATCAAGATAATTATCTAGTTATTAGCTGATAATTATCTGATGATTATCAAGATAATTATCTGATATTTATCTTGATAATTATTTGATGACTATCAAGATAATGATCTGATAATTATCAAGATAATTATCTGATGACTATCAAGATAATTATCTGATAATTATCAGATATTTATCCGATAAATATCAAACAGATATAAGCCTAACAATCCTTTTTTAACTGATATTACATATCAACATGTACGTTAGAAGCAAGTAGTTTAGTAAATAAATTATACACAATTTACACTCGAGGTGATCTTTTATTATTTTTTTGTTTATAATTTCGTGAATAAAACCTTGCAAACCTAACTACGAGAAGTTAATCAGCTACATACTTCTTATTTAAATTGATGAGTGGAATATCATCTTCACCAACCCAACTTTTTTATACTTATCAAAGATAATTATCAACCTATATTTATCTTGATAATTATTAATGATAATTATCATTTCGAACCCTGACGTTTTTAAAGGAAAGATGGAAACTATTGTGGAGGTAGGCCAATAGAGAGATCTGTCACCAGGCGGGTTTTACGCCTGGGGACCGAAGACCGAAGGATGAAAGTTGAAGTTGTATATATGCGTCTGTGTTACGAAACTTCGTTAGCGTGATGTAGCCCATGTCAGTTGGTTTCCTCCATCGAAATGAGAAAACTATAGAACTGTGTACAATGCAGTGGCAGAGTAGCCGACCATAGTCTATTTGGTAGACTATGTTGGATAGCCTGAATAAAACTGTCTGTGCCAATTGTCAAGTAAACAGCTCTGCGTTTTGTACGTTTTACATTGGCGTCATATTTTTAGTTCTGCTATCCGACGCCTGTGTCGCTGCTAGTTAGAATACATAGAAGCACTTTATTCACTTACGGTAAGATTCAAAGTTGAACCGATGGCTAAATATTGAAAGCCCCTCTTCACCCGCTTCACCCCGTCGCAAAGTGGTGACGCTAGGCTTGTAACAATCCGAACAAGTAAGCAGATCTATTGTCTTCTTATATCGATGGTTTCCTCTATTCTACACTAGATGGCGCTAGAGTCGCTACAGATGATTACATTTTATATGCGATGAATGGAAGAGTTGTGTGTGATGTTTTGTCTTGAGAGATAAGTGACATTAAATCTGCAGGCGGAAGGCGGCTACCGCGTCAGGTTCTTGGAGCTTCTGACGGTGGAGTGGACCCTGGAGAACATGTGGTCCCCGATCGTGCCGTTCTGCCACCGCATGAAGTTCGAGGTGGAGTATATGCGTGGGTATCATCATCATATCAGCCGGAAGACGCCCACTGCTGGGCATAGGCGCAGAATAAATAATAGTACTAACGTACAGAATCTTCTCTTTTTCGACCACCATTAAATGAAATCCAACTTTATAATCAGGCACATAAAGTTCGTATTACTTCATAAACATTCGCCAGGCGGCATGCGTCAAAAGGAAGGCGCCGCCCGCGCGCCTTCCACCTGCAATGCCCTGGCGCACCGCTAGGGTTGGGCTGCTTACTGTAATACTATCACAACGCGCGACACAGTGAGCGGGCGCGCGCGGCAAGCCGGCAACCTACTGCGATTAACCTATGCCATAGGACATGCGGCGAGCGCACTTAGATTGCGGAGTGGAACCCCCCTGGCATAGGTCTTCCCCAAGGATCACACGACGGTCGGTCTTGTGCTGCTCGCATCCACCGGTTTCCAGCGATCCTCACCAGGTCGTCGGTCCACCTTGTGGGAGGCCTATCAACACCTCGTCTTCCAGTACGCGATCTCCTCTCGAGAGCCTTTCCGCCCGGCGCCACGCCGGACATAAATATATTTTTAGTGGTCATCTACAACTGCACTTATGCAATTCGATTTTTAACTGGAATACCGTATTGGTGTAAATTCATTTATTTTTATGAAATGAAATCAAGCAAGTGTGTCACCTGATGGTAAGTGATCACCACCGCCTATAGACACCTGCAACACCAAGGAGATTGCAGATGCGTTGCCAACCCAGAGGACTAAGTTGAATACCTCTTGTGCCAGTAATTGCACCGGCTGTCTTGCTCTCCACGCCGGAACACAACAGTGCAAGCACAAATTGTCCAGAGATATTTTATTTACTAGTTTAAACCTATTTTTCCAGCGAAAGACTACATCCATGCGATTGGAAAGCTCTACAAGCAATTCAAGGACCCGTCGTTACAGACCGCTGAGCGGACCCTCGTACTCGCCAAGATATTCGACACCTGCCTGGAGGCCCAGGGGCCTGCCAGGGACCTCCAGGACACCTTCGAGTCAGACCCGGAGACCGCTGGTGAGTTTAGAGGGAAAGAAGTGAAAGAGGTAAAAGAGGTGAAAGAGGTCAAGTTGGTTTTTGGTTTAAAAAGGCTTACTGCTGGTATAAAGCATTATTAGCCAAACTTTAGTCTGATAGAAGTGTTATTTTTTCAGGCCGCTTACACGAACGCCGCACCACGATCGACCAAGAACCGGAAGTGCCACCTAACTGCGACCAACACATCCAAGTGTCACCCCAAAAGCTGCCTCAAGGCAAAGAGAACAAGGCTCAGAACCGGAAAACAACTATGGCACCCCCTAAATCTCTACCCAAGAAAGCCAAAAAAGTAGCTAATGCAAAGAAAATTAAACAAATCGATGAAGTTAATGACAACCGTATAGATATGTCTAAGTCCAGTAAAACAAATGACAATACGGATACAGGCAATGATCTTGTCGATGTGACAAATAGAAATAAACCTAATGGTGATGTAGTTGAAAGTCGTAAAGGCGCTAAACGGACCATTGACAATGATTCAACTAGCAATACTAAACGAATGAAGACAGATAAAAATTATGCTAAACCTTCTGAGAAAGTTGCTGGTAATGAAGACGTGGGTTCCAGCAGTGAAAATATTAGTTCTAAAAACGACGCTCCGAAGAACATTAATAAAGCTGCTAGTTCCAAAAACGTGGGAGATAAAGATACAGGTGCTAATTCTAAAAAAGATGTATCGAAGAAAAATACAGATGCTGGTAAAAGTGGTGTTAACACGAATAATTTAAAACAGAAAGTTAGTGTAGCCAGTGCTAAAACTGTGGCCAAAAATGGCGGAGACGGGAAAAATATGGCCACTTCAAAAGACACAGAAGGTAGTATTGCTCGTTCAAAAACTGTAGCTAAGGAGACACGTGATGTGGGGAGTGTTGCCACTTCAAAAAACTCTATCACGAAAGGGGCTACCAAAAATCTTGCTAATAATGTTGCCAGCGCTAAAGATCAGGGTACAGAAGGTAATGTGCTAACAGCAAAAACTGAATCTAAAAAGAGACGCGATGCGGAAAATGCTGTCACTTCAAAAGTTTCTATCAAGAAAGTATCTACTAAAACGGATGCTAAGAATGTTGCCAGTGATAAAGATCAGGGTACAGAAGGCAGTGTGGCGAGTTCAAAATCTGTAGCTAAAGAAAGAGGTGATATGGAGAGTGTTGCTACTTCAAAAAAATCTGCCAAGAAAGCAATCACCAAAGATGCTGATAACAATGTAGCCAGTGCTAACGATCAGGGCACAGACGGCAGTGTGGCTAGTTCAAAACACAGCAGTAAAAAAATGGAAGATGCTAAAAGTATTACTAGTTCTAAGCAAACCAATGACAAATATAGTGCTGATGAAGGTAGCTCAAAAGATGTTCATAAGAAAGTTGCCAATGATAAAAATAAAGCTCCTAAAAATTTAAAAGATACGGCGAACAGTGTCATTAGCTCAAAATCTAAGAAACCAGTCGAAAAAGATCAGCATAATGGTGAAAATAAAGTTAAAATAACTAGAGCTGGAGATAAAACTAATGTTAATAATGTTAATACTAGAAATAAAGTAGAAATAGACAATAATCAGACAGAAAAGCCAAGGGAAGCTTTAAAAGTCGCTGGTAAAAACAAAGTTACTAGTGATACACAATCTGAAAAAGACAATGATCAAGTTGCAAAGCAAAAAGAAGCTACTAAAGCGTCAGACAAGAGCTTAAAATCTAAAGTTAATACGGAAAAAGAAGTAATTAATAAGGAAATGGTACAAGATGGCGTTGTAAAAAGTAAAGATAAAACGAACAATTTCGGCAATAAAAATGAACAAAAGCATAACGCTTTAGGTGTAAAGAATATTAATACCAGAACAATCGAAGATAATAAGCATAAGATTATTAAAAACAAAGAATCTTTAGCTCAGAAAATGACTAAACCGAATACTAAGGCTACCGAATATACAAATAATGATATAAATAAGAAAAACACTGAAACAGCTATAGACAAAGGCAAAGCCGTTTCTCAAGCAAGCAACACGCGAGAAAACAAAAGTAAAGGCGATGAGACAGTTGAAAAAGTAGTTGAAAGTAATAAAGTTAACACAAAAACAATAATAAAAAACCAAAACAAAATTAAAGTTGTTGACAAACTGCAAATTAATTCTAAAGCAACTGTACGAAAGATAACCAACAAGCCTTATATAGCAAAAACTGCGATTAACACAGAAAAACCGACGATGCAAACAATGAAAGAGAATAAAGCAGAAGTTGCTAACAAATTCAACGTAGTACCATTTGATATTAACGCAAAAAAACCAACCTTTCAAAAAATTAAGGAAAATCAGGCAAAAATTGCCGCAAAACTGAAAACCAGAATACCTATGATGAAGAATAAATTGAAAATTGGTGGTCTTAATAAATTAGAGGATAAAAACGTAAGGAAATTAAATAAAAGCACTGAGAAAACGAAAATACCTCTAAAGAGTTTGCCAGTTTTCAAGAAAGCTGTAAGAAATATTCCAGCTAGAATAAGTCCAAGTAAGTAAAAGCAAACAGTTACTAGCGGACGCGCGCGACTTCGTTCGCGTGAAATTAATAGCCTGTGTCCGTCAGGGATAGTGTAGCTTTCTATCTGTGAAAGAATTTTTGAAATCGGTTCAGTAGTTCCAGAGATTAGCCCCTACATACAAACAAACAAAGTTTACCTCTTTATTATATTAGTGTAGATAGAGAGAGCGTTGATGGCATCATCGCTCTCTCTATAACAACAGACTATGCTATGCTTCTAGTCGTTTTTAATTAAATTTTACATACAAACATACATGGATTTTGCGGGTGGTAGGACCATGTGCAAGCTCCGTCCGGATCGCTACCACCATTTTGCTCGCTAATCCAGCCGCTAAGCTGCAGTGCTTGCACTTGTGTTCCGGCGTGGAGTGCAAGACAGCCGGTGTAATTACTGGCACTAGTGTTCCATCTTAGCCCTTTGGTTTGGCAACGCATTTGCAATTTCCTTAGTGTTGCGGGTATCTATAGTGGAGATCACTTACCATAAGGTGACCCACTTGCTCGATTGCCTTCCTATCATATATAAAAAAAAAAACTATAAAACATTCGTAACCAATGATCTTATAATGCATGGATGTACAGTTTCATACTAAATGACAGCAGAAAAACGGCCCGACATGAGAATACAGGTTGACGCCAATGTTACAAATGCAAATTATTAGTTCACCATATATAGTCATTGGATTTACAACTTACGTCTAACTTGATAAAATAATAGCTAGAAGTTCGGAGCGGATAAAACCCTGGATTCTATACTAATTTTCAGGAAACATTGTATAATTTTTTTTCAGGAAAACTGCCTTCAAGCCTGAAGCCGTCGTCTTACGGATTTTCAAGTAAATAACTTACAAATGGACACAAATTTTGATACGTATTAATAAAAACAGATCACTCACGTATTTTTAAGTCGAGAATTGCCCGACATGTTCCGGACCAGTCCGTGGTCCTTAATTATGAGCCCCGCGGCGGTGACGCGACGACGACTGCGCACCGAAGCCTTGGAGTGCGATTTTTGAATCTCACCGGTGACTAAAGCTCGCCAAAATGGCCGTTGTTCATAGAAGTTCTGCCATTTTGGTCAAAAAAGTCCAAGTCAAAATATTTTTATTCAGATTAGGCTTACAGGTAGCACTTATGAATGTCATAAAATTTACCACCGGTTCGGAAACCTCTGATGAGAAGATACCGTCAAGAAACTCAACGAGATTCAAAAATTGCATTTGAATCTCACCGGGTAACTAAAGCTCATTAAAATAGCCGTTTTTCATAGAGATTCGGCCATTTTGGTGAGCTCTAGTCACCCGGTGAGATTCAAATTGCACCCCTGACAGCTCGGCTGCTCGGTGCAAGCAGTGCGGTGATTCGTTTTTATTAATATTTCCGAGTCTCACGATTAGTTTTATGTTAAGGATTTTGATACGGGTTTCACTGTCATTTAGAGATTTTTTTAAAGGAAGGTTTTTATGTAAGTACATCCTAATGCATCCGAGCGAAGCCAGGGCGGGTCTCTAGTAGTTTCTATACTCAAACAACGAATTATTGTACCCACGAACAAGAGTGCGATTTATGAATCTCACCGGGTGACTAAAGCTCACCAAAACCGCCGAATCCCTTTGAAAAACGGTCATTTTGGTGAGCTTTATGCCCAGGAGTGCAATTTTCTAAATCACACCGGGTGACTAAAGGTCACCAAAACCGCCGAATCTCTTTGAAAAGCGGCCATTTTGGTGAGCTTTATTCACCCCAGGAGTGCGATTTTTGAATCTCACCGGGTTACTAAAGCTGCCAAAATGGCCGTTTTTCATTGAAATGCGGCTATTTTGGTGAGCTTTAGTTACCTGGTGAGATTCAAAAATTGCATTTGACTCTCACCGGGTAACTAAAGCTCACAAAAATAGCCGTTTTTCGTAGAGATTCGGCCATTTTGGTGAACTCTAATCACCTGGTGAGATTCCAAAATTGCACCCCAGATAAGTTTTTTATAGGAAATCTGTTAAAATTTAACGCCGTAGCTAAGAATCTGTTTGAATTTAAAAACGCGGTGTAAACGAATAAAATGGATGTCTCTAAGAGTCACGAATATTTCTAGCAGGTACGGTTAGCATCAAATAATGCCAACCGGTGAAATTACTGGCACAAGAGGTTTAGAAAGCTTATTTAACTGTTCTAACTTTGTGCAAGTTTCTCCCGGATCGCTACCACCATCTTGCTCGTTAATCCTGCCGCTTAGCAGCAGTTTTCGCACTGTTGTGTTCCGGCGTGGAGAGCAAGACAGCCGGTGATATTACTCGCGCAAGAGGTATTCCATCTTAGCCCTCTGGGTTGGCAAAGCATCTGCGGTCTCCGTGGTGCTGCGGGTGTCCATGGGCGCTCGTGATCACTCACCATCATTAGACCCGCTTGTTGCTTTGCCTTTTTATTTTATAAAAAAATAATTTAATTTGTAATATGATTTTTGTAAACAATTCTAAAATTATGTACGGTAGATATGATTAGAATTTAGGTATTACATTATTGTTTAATTTTTAATGGAATAAATGAAATGTGCTGTGTTATTTCAAAATATCTTTTATTCTACACAAAATACACAAACATTGATCGTATTCCAAAGAGTACACAATATTCAAATTAAGTCACAAGTCACATAGTAAAAATCAATAAGCAATGCAAAAAAATAAGACACGAAATACAAAAAGCTGTATTAAAATCAATTACACAAAATGAAGGATATTCTTCAATTCTACATCTAGAATTAAATCAAAATTCCTTCACAATAAATGCAAAAAAGTATTCCCGGAGGTGTCTTGGCACGCTAGCGAAAATAAATTCCCTTTACCATTTGTTTGTATTAATAAATTTAAAACAATAAAAGCTGCAAAAGTAAAAAGCAGGGTTCGCAACTTTGTGTTCGCTGAACATCGAACTCCCGCGCAGGCTTGACGCAAGCGTGTTGTTGAGGAGTGAGATTTTAGAATCTCACCAGAGGTGCAATTTTTGAATCTCACCAAGTAACTAAAGCTCACCAAAATGGCCGTTTTTCATAGAGATTCGGCTATTTTGGTGAGCTTTAGTACGCGGAGACTCACGAATTGGCGTACAATGTGGCAAAAAGCCAAATTATGGTCTTTGAGGCCAGGGGTAAACAAATTGACAATGACCCAAAAGTTGTACTCAATGACCAAAACTTAAAAAGGGTACATAGGTTTAAATATTTGGGCCATGTGTTGACTCCTGACCTGAAGGATGATCTGGAGATTGAGCGTGAGCGGAGGGCGTTGTCGGTGCGAGCAAATATGTTGGCACGCAGGTTCGCACGGTGCTCGAGTGATGTCAAGATCACTCTTTTCAGAGCATATTGTACCTCCTTATACACGTGCGGCCTGTGGGCCAGGTACACTCTGAAGGCAAATAGCGCCCTCCGCGTTCAGTATAATAATGCATTCAGGGTGTTGTTGGGGCTGCCTCGTTTCTGCAGCGCATCGGGGATGTTCGCCGAAGCGCGCATGGACTGTTTTTACGCGACCATGCGCAAGAGGTGTGCGTCCCTGGTGCGCAGAGTCCGGGGCAGCACCAACAGCATCCTGACCATGATCGCGAGCAGGTGGGACTGCCCCTATATAAAGCACTGTTGCGCCATCTCCAGTGGGATGGCTAAATAATGTAATTTTAATTTAATATCATAATGTATATTTTACTAACATAGTTTAAGATCCAATTGTTTTTTTTTTTTAACTAACCAAATGAGTCCTGTTACTTGAATAAATGAATTTAATTATTATTATTATTATTATTTAGTGACCTGGTGAGATTGTAAAATTGAACCCCAGCTCTCAGCTGGACGCTTCGGACCCGTCTTACATTCATGAAATATTTGGATGATATTTTAATTTCATTATTGACACTGTTTTTTAATGTCTACCGCTTCAGATGGTAGAAGAAAATTATTTTCGCTAGGTAAACTGGGAAATAAGTTTAAAAAAGAAATTATTTTAAAAAGGGATTTTGAAGGGATAGTTCCTGTGAGTGTCACCCATCCTGTAAACAAATAAGTTTATATTAATGAAAATAAACGCACAAATTACCTTGCTACTCCGCGAAACCAGTACCGTGTTCTTGCAAGATAGCTGCGTCTGTGCGTGCGAAATACGAAACATTTATCTGTGAAAGAATCTTATCGAAGTGAATTTTTGAAATCGGTTCAACAAACAAAGGCTACCTCATTATTATATAAGTGTAGACTAGTGTAGATGTTAGATCATCGGCTGATTTGGATAACTGCCCGATAATAACCGCTGTTTTAAAACTCTAAGGCTGGCCATACATGGACAGTTTGAAGCAGTTAGGATGGGACTTCAAGCTGCGACTGCTTGAGCGGTCCGTCTATTGAGAATGACAATTTTGTTTTGCAACAGCAGTGGCCCGTTTCACGAAGCTACAAGTTACAATTTTACAAGTCTATACCGGCAACATTGGTCAGTATGCCCATTGCCATTGGTCATTATTGACCAATGTTGCCAGTTTAGACTTGTAAAATTGTAACTTATAACTTAGTGAAACGGGCAACAGGGGCGCAATTTTTGAATCTCACCAGGCGACTAGAGCTCACCAAAATGGTCGAATCTCTTTGAAAAACGGCTATTTTGGTGAGCTTTAGTTACCCAGTGAGATTCAAATGTAATTTTTGTATCTCACCAGGTGACTAAAGCTCACCAAAATGGCCGCATTTCTATGAAACACGGCCATTTTGGCGAGGTTTAGTCACCTGGCGAGATTCAAAAATCGCACTCCAGATCAACCAACAGCGACCGCTTGTACAGTCAAGGAATTAAATTTCCAACCCACCTAAGGTTCAATAGCATATAGCAAACTGTCACCATAAGAGCTATAGAGCGAGACGTTCGTTTGACATATCGACCTTAATGCATTGCGAATGTCAGACGACATTTCAACGAAATGGGTAGGGAATTAAATTCCTTGACTGTAGCTGTTGGCAGTGACTGCTCTAAGCAGTCCGTCTGTGGAGGTTTTAAACCGGCCTCACCCCTTGAAGGTGAAGGTTCTCTTGTTGCGGGAGAGCGCGTGCAGCGCGGCCAGCTGCGCGGGCGCCAGCGCGGCGCCGAGCGCGCGCAGCACGTCCGCCTGGTGCGCGCCCGACGACGCCTTCACCACCACGCCGTGCCCGCACGCGATCTGGTATCTAAATAAATAAAACGCAACAAATATAGGGGTCTGTGCTCCGAACATAACTTTGTTCAATAAAATAAGTCATTTATTGTAATCGAAATTATTTATTTTTAAATTTTTTCGATTTTTCTTTTTGTATTTTTTTACATTCAAATTAAATTTAAAATGAATTTCATAAAATTTCCCTAATTTTTTTTTTTGCCTAATTTTTCTTTGTGTTGCCATTCATTATATAGCATTTTAAAAATAGGTAATTTATTTTAAAAAGTTACAAAAAATACATTAATCACACTTAACCTTAAAAACACTAATTGTAAATAAAATAATGCCTCCATATCAGCGCCAGGCGAAAGAGTACAATTGTAACTTATAACTTCGTGAAACAAGCCACAGGGCCGCAATTTTTGAATCTCACCAGGTGACTAGAGCTCACCAAAATGCCCGAATCTCTATGAAAACGGCTATTTTGGTGAGCTTTAATTACCCGGTGACATTCAAATGAAATTTTTGAATCTTACCAGGTGACTAAAGCTCACCAAAATGGCCGCATTTCTATGAAAAACGGCCATTTTGACGAGCTTTAGTCACCTGGTGAGATTCAAAAATCGCATTCCTGGATTGTTGATACAATACAGTATGCTGAATATTTCCGGGGTATTATTTATGCCGCCTCATTTCCTCGGATCCTCTGCTTCCACCTACGCTGAAAGAGACCGCCTCTGCTCGTCACTAACCTGATCAGCAGTTGCGCTGGGGTGATCCCCAGCCCTGCAGCCATGACCTGCACCAGCGGGTCATCGATGGCAGCAGCCTGCGAAGCCTTCAGCTCAGCAGGAGTGCCTTTGGAGCCGAGGGTGCCGAAGCAACTCAGCCTCACGTCGCGCGCGTCGCAGAAATCCGAGAGACGCTGTTGGCTGAGGTATGGGTGGCATTCGACCTGAAAAAGGCAATGGTAAGTTTCAATTTGGGTATGGGGGAGGTATCTTATGCTCGCTAATCCAGCCGCTAAGAAGCAGTGCTTTCACTATTGTGTTCCAGCGTGAAGAGCAAGACAGCCGGTGACATTACTGGCGCAAGAGGTTTCCATCTTAGCCCTCTGGGTTGGCAAGGCATCGGCAATCTCCTAGGTATTGCGAGTGCCCATGCCCATGAGCGGTGGTGATCACTTACCATGAGGTGACCCACTTGCTCGTTTGCTTTCCGAAGATTGTCTATCTATTAACACAGTCCCAACGTTGCTGCCACTACTGCTACGCTTATTATTCCTGTATATCCCTATTACTAGCATTACTATTGCTGCTTGCTACTCCTGCACTCACTATTGCTACAGTCACTATCACTTGAACCGCCGTTGCTGCTACCACTACGGCTTCTACCACAATTGCTACAATTCCTTCTACTACAGCTACTAACGCACCTGGTTGACCACGGGCTTCAGCCTTCTTTTCTCGAGGACCCCGCCACCTGCTCTGACTTGAAGTTGCTGACGCCAACGCTTCTCACCAAGCCCTTCCATCGCGAACCACGCGTCCAGGTATTAATCTACTACAATCTACTATTATTTGCCACAACGTAGCTTCTAGTAGTACTACGCTTACCATTGCTATAGCCCCTATTACTAGCACTACCATCGCTGCCCGCTACTCCTACAGTCACTATTGTGATGTTCGGAGATAATTTATAAGACCGTTGAGTACGAGAGGTGTCTTTATTCTGTCCTGAGGCACGTTGTTACAAGTTGTTATATAAAGAGACAATATGAGAGTGTGTTTGTATGTCGCAGCATACACTACACTATCATTAGAACCGCCGTTGCTGCTACTACTATTGCTACAGTTCCTTCTACTACAGCTACTAACGCACCTGGTTGACCACGGGCTTCAGCCTTCCTTTCTCGAGGACCCGCGCCACCTGCTCGGAGTTGAAGTTGCTGACGCCAATGCTTCTCACCAGGCCCTTTGCTACCAGGCCTTCCATCGCGAACCACGCGTCCAGGTATTCGTACGAAGAGAACTGGAGCACGTTGGCGATCTTTGGGAGCGGATCGTTGCCTTCCTGTAGAGGTTAAACAGTCATGATTTAGGCTATTTAGGTTGGTCAGTTTGCATCGCTTTTTTCATATCTAGTGCAACACTTTAGAGATTCCTTTGTTTGGGCCTGTAAGCGTTCTAACTGAACTGCTGCTTAGCGGCAGGATTAGGAAGCAAAATGACGGCTGCGATCCGGACGGAGTATTTTGAATTATTATCTTGGCGATAACCTATCATCACAGACACGCATAGCCGACGTTGGAGAAAAAACTGCCAAGCTTGAAATGGGACTGAGCCGGACATGTCTGTCGGCACCTACAGAGATGGGCTCCCACAACCACTTGGTGGGTGCCGCAGAAGCCAGCGACGAGGCAGACCAAGAAGGAGATGACGGGGTCACTTAGACGGGTTTGAAAAGGATTGGGCTGACATTGCGTCAAAACGGGAGTTGTGGAAGTTTTCTGGAGAGGCCTTTGCCCAGTAGTGGACACAAATATGGTCTTACCTTGAAAGACATAGGGTTGTGGATCATGTAGAGGTCGAAGTAGTCAAGGCCGGTGGCGTTGAGTGAGGCACGGCAGGCTGTCTCCACCAGGTCTGGCTGGTGGAACGTGCTCCATAGCTTCGACATGATGAACAGATCCTCCCTGGAAGGAAGGTACTTTAATTATTTTAATTTTATTTATTGAGGTAATATTACATGCCTAATAAGTTAACCAAAACACTTGCGTATCTAAATTTAAGAAATTTCAAATGGGGCTGGTGCATTTCTTGGCCAACGCATTGGCATTGCAATCCAACGTGGAAATGCAGCCAGCCTTATGGGCGCTTTACCGCAAGGGACAGACTTGGGAGATATTTGTACATATATTTAAGTTTTTGTATTTTTTATTAGGTTAAGCTGTTCATATATTGTTTTCTAATAATGATAAAAAAGATGGTATATAAAATCGCTATTTTTCCTGTTGTCCGAAGTGTTTATAGTGTATCTTCGGCCGCCATCTCCTAAACCACGCAACGGATTTTGATGCGGTTTTCACTGTCATTTAGAGATTTTTATAGGGAGGGTTTTTATCGGGTGGTAGGACCTTGTGCAAGGTCCGTCCGGATCGCTACCGCCATCTTTTTCGCTAATCCTGCCGCTAAGCAGCAGTGCTTGCACTGTTGTGTTCCGGCGTGGAGAGCAAGACAGTCGGTGTAATTACTGGCACAAGAGGTATTCCATATTAGCCCTCTAGGTTGGCAACGTATCTGCACTCTCTTTGTTGTTGCAGGTGTCTATAGGCGGTGGTGATCACTTACCATCAGGTGACCCACTTGCTAGTTTGCCTTCCCATGTTGTATAAAAAAAATATATATAAATTACATCCCGATTGTACTTGTGCGAAGCTGGGGCGGGTCGCTAGTGTTACATATATTCTGTGTATGTTTGATAGTATGTATTATTAAACTGGAACAAATTACCTTGCTACTCCGCGAAGGTTTCGCGGAGTAGCAAGGTAATTTGTTTCAGTTTGTTGTCCAGAGGGCTAAGATGAAATACCTCTTGTGCCAGTAATTACACCGGCTGTCTTGCTCTCCACGCCGGAACACAACAGTGCAAGCACTGCTGCTTAGCGGCTGGATTAGCGAGCAAGATGCTAGCGATCCGGACGAACCTTGCACAAGGTCCTACCACCCGCTATCTAAGGTGAAAGCGTTCTAGCTTACCGTCGGACAGTTCCATCTTGAATCTTGGCACGTATTCCTTCCCCGACCTCCTTCTCTGTACCATAAATGTACGCCGTGTCTATAGCCCGGAAGCCCAGGTGTATGGCCGCGCCCACGATGTGCTTGGCCAGTCGGGGGTCCAGCTGGTAAAAAAAAACCAGGTACTTACATTTCTATACATACATTAGTACACAACCCAACTGGCTAGCTACTTGTGATTTTGGTTAATGCTTATCAAAGTTCGTTTAAATTACCAAAACTATTTGCTACTGATTTACATTTAGGTAAGGTAAAGTGAGGTGTTCGGTTGTCACTTTTTTATGTAATAGGTAAACAAAACTTTGGTAACGTCAGGGGGGTTCTACTCCGCACTATAGGTACGCTCGACCGCCTTGCCTATGGCATAGGCAAATCGCAGTAGGCTGTCGGCTCGCCGCGCGCCCGCTCGCTCGCCCCCGCCGTGTCAGTGTAACTGAAAACGAAAGCAGCTCAACCCTAGCGTGTCTCCGGGATTAGCGGGGGGAAGGCGGGCGCGGGCGGCGCGTTCCTTTTGACTCGCGCCGCCTGGCGCTCGGTGTATGAAATAATACGAACTTTTTGAGCGTGTGAATAAAGTTGGAATTCGTTTAATCGCGGTCGTAAAGAGAAGTTTCTGTACGTTATTTATTCTGTAGTAACGTGTAATGAAAGTGTCTTTTCAGTGCATCATTATTGAAACGTTATTGCACCGTTCTATTGTCGGACGGTTACGTTAGAACTGCAGATGTTTCCTTACCAAAGCGGTCCCGAGTGCCAATACTGGCATTTTATTCCCATCTCTCAGTTGTATGTATGACATGTTGTCAACGCTCCCGTATGTCAACTTTGCGTTCATCAACTCTCTAATCTTCTCGTTGTACTCTTCATCATTAACTGTCGCATTCACGCTGTCAACAGCCTTTGTTGGCACGTTGACGGTATCAACGGCTGGTTTTGTTGGCATATTGACACTGTTGACGGAGTTAACGGAGTTGACGGAGTTGATGTCTTTGACGGGTTTGACGTCAATGTTGAGGGCGCGGCCGTTGTCAACTTTGACGTCATCCATGTTGACTGGGGTTAGCTTTCTCTGTGAAAAGACAAAATGGTAATATTGGCCTGTAAAACTGTCTTTATGTAGTTGAATACAAAAGATAAATTAGTCAACCAAAATCTAAACAAAAAACAAGGGCAAGAGCATGTCTTGCATGTACTTTCAGAAGCTTCTTAAAGGTGGTGATAGACTTAAGACTTTTCTTACGAATGTTACAAAGCTCTCAAAATCAATAGGCAAAAATCGCGCATCATGCAGGTGTGTAAAAACGGTGAATATTCGCTGTTCTGTTACAAGTGAATGCTTAGGTGGATCGGCAGCTTTCAGCCAACCGTGACAGCCTGTGATAAAATAATGTTTTTTTTTTAAACCGACCGGTGTCGACTGGATAGCCTAGTGGTTAGTGACTATGATGCTTGAGGTTCCGGGTTCGATTCCCGGGAAGGGCAAATGTTTGTATGATGAATATGAATGTTTGTACCCGAGTCTTGGATGTTATATGTATTTATTATTTATCGATATAAGTAAATCCGTTGTCTAGTACCCATAGTACCTCCAAGCTTTGCTTACTCATAGCTTGGAACTAGGTCACTTAGTGTGAAATGTCCCGAGATATTTATTATCACAATAAAATCATAATTTTGCGGGTGGTAGGCCCATGTGCAAGGTCCGTCCGGATTGCTACCACCATCTTGCTCGCTAATCCTGCCGCTAAGCAGCTGCGCTGTGTTCCGGCGTTAAGAGCAAGACAGCCGGTGCAATTACAGGCACAAGAAGTATTCCATCTTAGCCCTCTGGGTTGGCAACGCATCTGCAATCCCTTTAGTGTTGCGAGTGTCTATGGGCGGTGGTGATCACTTTCCATCAGGTGAACCACTTGCTCGTTTGCCTTCCTATGTTGTAAAAAAAAGGTTTAATAATATCTCAAAAATTTGTGTGACGAATGGGTAACCCTTAATCTACGCCGACAAAGTCGCTGGGAAATGCTAGTCTACAATATTTAAAGTATAGCCAAGTCATATAGCCTTGGGACGCCGTATATCTGATTTGGCAAGGCTAATAGCCAATTAAGTAGGTAGGTCAAGTAGATTTTGGTCAATCAGGGGTCGAAATTATTTGTTTAATTGTGATTTAAATATATTGGCGGTGTCTTGAAGTTTTCATTCCCGAGCTTGACGTTCTTCTTCTTTTGGTGCCTCTCCAACTAGTGGAGGTTGGCCGTCAGCTCAGTGTATTTTTCTTTATCCTTGGCGTTTTTATGTAACATCATAGTATTTTATGCAACTGCTATATAATGAGAGGCCTTAAAACACGAGTGTGGTTTTATGAAACGAGCGTCAGCGAGTTTCATAATAGGATCACACGAGTGTTTTAAGGCCTAATTATATACAGTTGCATACATTACTTTATCTTCACACATATCATAACTGCAAAAAACCGTAACAGCAAAAAACCAACAAACAAGTATGGCGGCAATTCGATCTATCCGTCAAGACGAACGTTTTTTTTAAATCATAGACAAAAGAATGAAGTCCTTATTGTCATATCACTCGAGATCAAATATCATGCGTTTAAATTAAAAAATCACACTGATTTGACGTTTCGTTTTAATATCTGTGGATACTAGAATAGAGACCAACTTGAATTTTGACAGCTGTTCCAAATTTAAATTCATAACGTCACGAGATATCGGTAATGTAATCACCAATAAACACAGACTACTAAGAGATACTACCCAATAAAGAACAGATTTACCTACTACCACAGACAAGAAAATTCTTATAATAACATTGGTTGTAATAATGCTGGTCATTTTCTATGGTTTTTGAACGCGTTATTGAGAAATTATGATATGTGTGTAGATAAAATATTTTATGCCACCTGGGCCCAATTTCATAAAAGCGACACGCGACAGGTGACAGTGACAATTCGCTGTACATTACTGTGTCGACCATAACGCTACAGACTTAACATCATAGTGGGCAAACAATGTATAACAAATTGTCACTGTCACCTGTCGCGTTTACAAAATTGGACCCTGAGTATACTTGACATACTTGAGCGTTTTTTTTAACCTAAATAACCTTTGTTTGAGAGAGTGTATTTTTTAATTTTTAATATTTTTAATATCGGTAAAACTACCGACCCTAATAGAAAAAAAATGTCCCATGTGCTCAGAGCCATCCACAGTTTATAGAATTCGAATGAATACGAACGAATTCATAAAAGACAAAAAAATTAAGAGCAGATATTCATTTGCAACCACCGATTCTGCAATTTTGTAACAGAATTTTAACCACAAGCCACTGGCCACCGGGTCCTGAACTGTTTAAGAGGAGTGTGAACCCAGCGCTCTCCATACAAACGGCGATAACGTTTTCCACCCTCTAAACCTTAACCTATAGCCATGATTTTTTTGTATGTTGTCAGTTTGCCCTAAAACTAGGTTTGTATGTTTTGATTTTTTAAATATTCTTAATAGGTTCAAAATTATTGACGCTTTTGTGTTTTGTATGAAACTCCTAAAATGCAAATATTGTCAAATCTATGAAGAATATTTAAAAAATCAAAACATACAAACCTAGTGCTAGGGCATAATGACGACATAAGTACCAAAAAACCATTGCTATAGGTTAAGGTTTAGAGGGTGGAAAACGTTATCGCCGTTTGTATGGGGAGCGCTTTTTGGGGCTGGGTTCATACTCCTCTTAAACACTCAATCAACTACTAATATTTCATATTCGCAACCTTTTAAACCAAAAATATTGTTGCTAACTACTTACACTTATTAAAAAAACACACACTAAAATGTAAAACTTCATTTTGGAAAATAATAAAATAAAAACAGTATTTACCGAAAAATCCGTGCGGTCACTACGTTTAATTTTTAAATTGCGGGTAGTTGAAAAGAAATAGTTGAGTTGTCTGTGCCTTAGATGCATTGTCTATGGACTTAATTAAAAATGCAATTACGTTTAGACGTCGGTTACACGCTAATTCTGGCGTCAGTTCAGTCCAGCATTCCGGTATAGTTTTGACTGATGCCAGAATGATGACAAATGAACACGGTTTTGATCAGTTCAGACTGACACGACACGAGACAGGTTTCACGATAACTCTCTAGTCATTCTGACCATAATGATGGACTGAACTGACGACAAAATGAGCGTGTAACCGATGTCTTAGACACTTTGTTTGTTAACTGATCGCTTTTGTCATAAATATAAATATCATGGGACAGTTAACACCAATTGACGAGTCTTTATTGAAAATATTTAGGACGCGATAAATATTCAGTGAATTCATTGTATCCAATATTAAGCCTAGACTTAGGTTTGCTTCACAATGTCTGAATAAAAGTAGTTCACTTGATTTACATGTTAACTTTTTTTTGACATTTGTTATTAGAAGGAGGTAGCCATTCCTAAATTAGCTAAAATAAAAATATGGCAAGATAAAGACAACAAGATATGTATCTCCATATTGAGAACCATACGGAAATTCACCTTTTTCAGTTCATGATAATGGTCTGAAACCAGGATTTCAGTTTCGGTACGCTGTCCCTTACACCCTGTATAAATAAAATACATAAATTCGACCTTACCTCAAACAAAGCTATCTTTTCCGAGACAGACCTCTTCCTCGGCCTCTCTTTTGCGCTTATCTTTTCTTTCTCTTCAAGTAGATCATCCCTATCATCAAGGAAGTCCATAGAATTCATTCTTACTATCATGTTTTTAACTTTGCCTTTTACAGCTTCTGCTATATCTAATTCTGCAGTAGATTTCGCACGTTTCATGTTAGTGCCTTCATTAGATTTGAGTCTTTTAATTTTTTCTTTAACTGGAATATAATCTTTAATTACTTCTCTGCTTTTAAGATTATCAACTTCTTTAGGTCTATTATCAGTTATTTCGACGCTTGATACTTCATTTTGTTCAGTAACAATTAGTGATTCCGGTTCATATTCTGCTGCAGCTAGTTCTTTAGTTGCAAATTCATTAAGACTGACATCAGTATCTAAGTTAACTGACGGAGTTTCATTTTGATCTACAACAGTAAGTTCTTCAGGTTTATTGACATTTGTAGATATTTCATCGACTTTATAATTATCAAGGTTTTCAAAAACGATCGTTTCTTCCTTCAAATCTTCCACCACTAACACTTGTTCCTCATTATTAGTGATAACTTCGACTGGTTGAAGAATGTCAACGGTGACTACTTCATAAGGTTTATCTGTCTGTCCGTTTCTTATATGAGGTTTTAAAACCTCTTGTACTATTTTGGGGGAATGACGTATTTCTTCACTTATTGTTCTTTTTGGTTTTGAATACCTTTGAGTTGGTTTCTTTGGAAAGATGGGTTCTTGTGCTGGACGCTGTAAAATGGAAGATATTTTAAGGATTACATAAACAAACGAGCATGCGGGTTATGTGATGGGAAGTGATCCCGCCGCTCATGGGAACCAATGATTCCAAGAGAATCACTGATTCGTTGCCCGCTTTTATTACTGTCATATAGCTTCCATTGCTCTCTTGACTAAATATTAATAAAGAATTAACTTTGGTTTGCTTGCATTAATTAATGTGTTTATAGAAATCATCATGCAAAGTAATCAGCATAAGGTTTTCGCAATACGTTTTCTATTTCCATAGAATTTTGTAACTTCCCGAGGGATAATACGGTGCTACACTAAATCGTACAAATTGTGAGACAGTTGACTAAACCCGAACCTCCTGGCGGCAGTCGGTTGAAAAGTAGTTATATTTATTAGATCTATAAATTGTAACTGCCAACTTACTTCAAACATTGCAATCCGAGATAATACGGATTTTTTCTTAGGAATTTCATCAATTTCTTTCTTAACGTTAGGCTCGATGTCTTGAGAAGTCATTCGATTAATGATTTTGTTTACATTTCCTTTCACAGGGACATTTTCTTCCTTTAAATGTTCATGTATTTTGATGTCATTGTCATTATTTATGTTTAAATTACCATTATCAATATTATTAGTACCCTGTGAAGTCAGTCTTTTTAGTATTTTACTGACTTTCCCTTTTACAATTGGTACATCATCTTCTAAATGTATAACGTTATTATTTTCTATTTCCTTCTCTAACGGCTTTTTGACGTATTTAGATTTAGTTCTTTCTTCAACTCCAATTGTACTTCTTAATAAATTAACAGATTTAAATTCACTGTCAGTGGCAGGAATAATATCATACTTTTGTGAATTCTGAATTTCATCTGGTTTAGCGACAGGTAGGTTTAAATCAGTGATTACTTCTTCGACAGTGTCCTTTGTACCGACTTCTTCTTGCTTAACTTCATCATTTACGCTATGTTGAATTATATCATCATGAACAATTAAGCTTGCTTCACTTACTTCCACAACTTCAGGCTTATCAATTAATATCACGTTTTCTATGTTTAATGGTTCATTTATTGATACAGGTTCTTCTACAAGATATCCAACTCCTGCTACTTCTCCTATTTCCAATTCTGGCTCAGATTCTGCTGATGTAGCCTGTGTTTCAGTAGATATATCTAACACAGATATTTTAACCGTTTCGGGTTCGGGTGTAGCTACGTCATTAACATTACTACCATCTATGTTTTCGGTTGCTACGTTTTTTTCCAAAGCAATATCAAAATTAGATAAACCTATTTTAACTAATTCAGCATCTGGTGTGGCAATTATATTATAAACAGGTGTTGGGATGGGGGATCGTGGTGCTATGGTAATATTGTCACTATTAATAATTTCAACTTCTGCACTTTGTGTACTGTCTCCTGACGTATCTACAGATTTCTTAGATTCAAGAACTTCTTCATCTTTTATTTTTCCAACGTCACTTCGTGGTTTGATCTTTTCATCATTTACTTGGTGTTCTGCGTTGGTTTTTGCTATTTTATTAAGACCAGTTTTAAGAGACAATCGCCTTTCATACTGCTTCGGTACTTTTATGTCATGCTCACTTCGTCGCTTTAACAGGGGTATTTTTGAATATCTGGCCCTATCAATGGGTTCTACTTTAACCTGTTCAATAGTTTCTTCATCGTATTGGTGAACAATTTCTTCAAATTTACTATCAAGTTTCTCAGGGTCTTTAACTTTCGTATTTAATATCTCATCAGGTATACTTTCTGCTTCTGTATCAACAATTTCTTCATATAATTTATCAAATTCATCATCTAATTGATCATTAGTCTCTACTGTAGTTAAGGTAGCCTCATTACGTCGAATGGCAGTTTGTTCTTCATCAGTTTCTGATTTGTTAGGTTCATTTTCAATGTTTCTGACCTGAGTCTCCCTTTGTCTATTAGGATCCCTCCTTATAACAGGTATCCTATCAATTTTGGCAGGTTTCTTCTCATTGCCTTTGACATTCAGCTGATCATCATTTGTTTTCACGGGCTCTTTGTCATTATTTTTGGCAGTTTGTTCGTGGGTACTGTTTTTATAAGTGTTTTTTCTGGCAGCAAGGATTCTGTCACTTAATTTGGGTATTGAGGATCGTCTTGGAGGTTTTTCTGGGACCTGAAAAAATTATAATACAAATATTCTTTATCTATTAGATTAGATACAAGAAGCGATACTTGTTTTCTGTTGTCCGTTATTTGTCATATCAATCCAATCGAAGGTTTATTAGACATAGTAGCTTAAATTTTAGCTGAAATTAAAGACTGTCAAAGCCAGTGTCAAAGAGTAACTGTGTTTGGTGCATTTACCTCCTTTTTAACTTTTGCCTCATTGGTGTCTTCAGAATATTTCCTTTCCCTCTGAACCGTATTAACTGCAGTCTTGAACCTGGAGACAGGAATCCTGGTCTTGGCCTTTTTCTCATCTGAAGAATTTTTATCTGAAAAATTAAGCAGACAATTATCGATAAATTATTTTAAACTTTCGCGATTTTCACATACATTTATAACGTTATCGGGACTTTCACGCGATAAAAAAATTGATAATTTACATCAACGTTTCGGCCATGTTCAACGGCCGTGGTCACGAGTAGACTGAAGTGGAGGACATTTATCGTCAAGATATAATGGTTTAAAGAAGAAGAAGATTCTGTTTCGCGTACCTTCTTTAGGTACCTCAGGAGCTGGACGGGGCCTGAAGCGGGGAGGGGGTCGCTCGATCTCCCCCACGTACATGGGGGTTAGTAAATTCCTCAGTTCCGGCCATTTTATTTCTCCACCCTGGAAAAAAAGTAAAAATAATTGAGCATCAGGGTAGCCAGCACGGCAAACCGCGACTCGCTTTGTCGCTCAGTGTCTCTTTCAACAAGCCGAGTAGGAGAGAGATGCACTGATCGACAAGCGAGAAAATGAGCACGCGTGCTAGGTGTACAGATTTAAAGGCCAGTAACCAGAGGAGTCTCTAGACCATGTAGCGCCCGTGTGCCTTATGCAAACATTACCTTAGCGCCCCCTATTAAGCGTGAATGGGTACAAGTACCAGCGTCTCCCAGCACCGCTGCGCCCGTGTGCAATTATACACCCTGCGCCATGGGTCAAGACGCCTCTGCCAGTAACGGATCAGTGATTCTCTTGGGGTGGCTGTTTCCCATTGGCAACTCGCTCATCAGGAGACCCGCAAAAGGTGAAGGTAAACGAGCTACCTTCACGTTCAGTAGTAGGGATTCGCCGGTTCTGGATCACTTTTTTGTCGCTCAAAATGGCGGTTTGGGGGGCAACGATTTCTAAAAAAAAAAAAAAAAAAAAAAAAAAAAAAAAAAAAAAAAAGGTCAACACCCCATTTAAAGCGATTGGACGGGGTCTCATCACGCTCCGCCCACTCTTTCTGGTATATATGTACTTCCATTGCAACATAATAGCAACACCTAATCACATACTCATAAAAGGAGAGAGACCCTTTCCTTTGTTATGGACCCACCCTTTGTTGGGTTCAGCTTTTTACCTGCGCCCACTTGGGAGTTCGGTGCCGACCTTTTTTTTTTTTTCCTGGCTACCTGATCGCCCGCCACGCTCCGTACAAATAATACCATGTGTTTTCGTAACTCCACTTTCTATTCATTATTCTATCAGCACATAAATATCCTATCGCGTTATTCGCAGTACACTTTTATTCGTAACTCATAACTTTTAGGACTATCATAAATCTAACCTAACCTAACCTACATTTTGGAGAAATTCAAACCTAACCTCCTAACCTAACCTACGTTTTGGAGACATTCGTAAGCCCTAACTTTGAGGACTATCTTAAATCTAACCTAACCTACCGTTTTGGAGAATATTGTCACGCTATATGGTACTTGGTTTGTACTTTTGATTCGCAACTCGATGTTTCGTAGACATACCTTTTGACAAATTCTTATTTTGCAAACTACTTATTTTATTCTGAAGCCATAACTTTCAGGACTATCATAAATCTAACCTAACCTAACCTACGTTTTGGAGAATATTGTTACGCTAAATAGTAAATGATTTCAGTTAAAAACAAGAATTTTGTTGCTTTATTGCTTTTCACTTCTAATCTTATTAAGTACTCCTTAGAAATACTAGTTTTAACGTGTTTGTTACGCAATTCGATTATTTAAATACTAGTCAAAACTTGTAGGATTGCACTATGTACAAAGGATATTAAGAACGCAGCCTTGTGTTTCGCTTACACAGTAGGTACTATCCTACATTTTGTGAACATATTATATAGCTAAAGTTTATATTGTGAATATACATATAGATAGAGAGTTTACATAATACAGTAAACGGTTTCAGTAGCTTTATTGTTTTCTTTGTATCAAACGCACCACGATCTTTTATTCTTCAATTACTTAACATCAATACACTATGCAAAGAGAGCTTTTTGAAAAAACAGCTAGTTTGAACGTGTTCACTAGGCGAACCTTTTATTTACCTGGCTGTCGTCAATAAGAGGAGCGTTATGTTTTTTCGAGTGTATGGCTTTGAAGATACTGGTTTAAACTTGTTAAATTGCACTACGCATAAAGGACCTCAAGAACGCGGGCGGCATTGTATAATTGCTTTATTGTTGTCTTTGTATCAAAAGAACCGCCGCTGTCTTTTGTTATTCAACAACCCGCGTCTGGAGAATACGAGTTTATACCTGTTCACTAAGCGAAGCCCTTCTTTCAAAAAAATACGTGCCCCAACTGGTAGGGATCGTGCTGGGTATAAAAGCGCGCCATCACATCTCGACTTCATTGCGCCCCTAAAAATTCTCCGAGCAAGGTCTTCGAGTAAGAGAGTCGTGAGTTGTGAAGTGTAAAAAGTTTCGTGCAAGGTTGCTGAAAGCAGTGTTTCGTTGCTGAAATGGATGTAAGTATGTAGTCATAATTTTATGTGTGCCCACTTATTTCAGATTTTGATTGATTGTAACATAACCTTCATCTATTTTTGTGTTTACCATGTAAATCTACTTTGAAGGACCTTTTGAAGAATGTTTTTATATTGTTACAGGAAAACACATTTAAAAATTATTACTATCCCGACGACGAAGCAAGTGATGAAGAAGGAACGTTGGCCTATAAAGTCAAAAAAGCTATTGCTAACACTAACAAGAGGCCTAATAACAGCATAGATGGCTTCTTTGAAAAACGGAAGAAAAGGAAAGTTGCAGTAAAGTCGTCGAGCGTCAGCCAAGCCACTGCGGAAGGCGTGGCTTTTATAAAGTCCAATAAAGACGATGCATCATACGCCTCACATCTCATAAAAATTGAGGTGTATGATGCGCGGAAAATAAAAAATATTCCGCCAACGGAGCATTGGAAGCATGCGGAAGTGCGTGTTAAATACTACGCTCACTCCGAAGAGGACGCTCACGTCGAATCTACGAGGGATGTGATTTACCAAATCACCAAACAGTTAGCGGACAAAAGTGATTGTGTAAATTACGTTATAGACAATACAAAATAAGTGTAAAGTAGTTTTAAGATCTTAATTTGTTCCTTTTATCTTTTTTTACTCCATTGTGTGCGTTTTGTTTGTTTACTTTGTTTTATAACTCGTACTGAACATTTTTCTTTGTATAGCGAACACCTTTTGTATTCTAAGCTTCCTTTGTAGTTATTTTTTTCCGACAAAGAGTCATTGTCTTTCATATTAGATAAGTAACACAAGTTCCAAGCGCCGATGTTCATAGTATAAATAGACCATAGCCTTGACTTTGAATAAAGTTTTAATGAATATCATGTTTTCATTTTTATGTTTTATTCACAAATACACTTCCCTTGACGAAAATGTAGACTTAACTTAGAACAATAAAAGAGTTTGTTTTATATTGAATTGTTTATTTCAAAAAAATAGACTTAAACATATTTCTTACAATTAGATCGTTACATAGAGAACTCTCAGTAAACACATTTACCAAGTCACACATAGTTTTTCCTTTAATCTTAAAATACAGATAGACTAAACAATATTCCCCGCAGACCGAGGTAAAAGGATTTTGGAATGAGTTGTGGTTATAAACCCATCTCCTGGAATTTCTTTTCAAAAATAGCTTATGACTACCTGTAGGTTTTCGACCAAATGAGTCAAAATATTCACCAATGCCATTAATATCAATATGTATAGCTATCCAGTGAGACCCCGGTTTTGAGTCGGGATCTAAATTGCTTATAATAAAAGCAGGTAAATTTACCCAAATAGGCAATCGGTTTGCAGCAAAAACATTTGATTTAAAACTGGAACTTATTTTATTCATACAGAGCTGTATTTCATTTGTATCCATGATAAATATAAATTTAGCTGCTTATTAATGATTCTGTTAACAACGTTTAAGAACAAATGATGTATCCTTTTTAAAAACAAAGTATTTATTAACTGTTATAATCCACAGTTACGTCACGATTCTTGTTTATTTCAATTACATTATCAAATTCTGCGTATACAATACAGTTAACAGTTTGACTAAGAGACGAATCAAAGCGAACTTCTAACCGTACACTTCCATGTCTGACGAGATTCCAATGTGACGTTGAACTAGCAGATAAATCAGGAGTCAAATCAAAACATAGCAAACAATATCCGTCTCCGTAGTCTGTTCTACTAATTGCGTTACCTTCGTTGTGAAAATGAATACCAGTCCCAGAAAATAAAGTGTGATATGGTGATGCTATTAAACCAGAGCTAAATGATGGTTGTAATGTTCTAGAAGGTATTTCATGACCGTCTACATACAAACTGAATGAATTCATATTAAAATGTTGAAAATTGAAAGGATTCAATGCTAAATTACCGTTAAACGATGAATTTAAAACAAAACCGACAATACATCTTTTAGGAACTTGTCCAAGGAATATATTATCTAATGTTTTACCTTGCACACCCGCCGGTATTGTCAGGACCTTAACTTCCGCTCTTGTTATAGGATACTTTGCAGTTGTTGACGCTAGTACTTTTTGATGGGCTAACAAAACGCTAGGGTTGACTCTTGCTCTTCTTATAATAAGACTAGCATCCATTATTTGTACTTTAAATTTTTTATCTTGATGACAAATAAGATTAAATGTTTCTTTTGAGCGCACTAACTTAACACGCATTTCTACGCCATTTATTAAAAATTTCTCTTGGTTAAACATGTCACCATGCAAGTGACCAATCATTTCAACTTGTCTACTATCTTTGACAAATTCCATTCTTTTGTGAAACCCTTTGTTCGTTGCGTCAACGGCATCCATATGATGTGCAGTATCTTCGTACCACAACCCACAAGTTAGATGAGATTCTTTGGCTGCTGGACCATAGTTAAGAAGATTCTCCAAATAAGCACGATAGGCATATGTGTTGTTCGGAGGCGATATGAGTTTTTGATTTAAATATATGTCTAGTTGGTTGAAAAGGGAATGCAACCAATTGTTAACAGGCGAAACTTGGACATCTGCTTTTAAATTTGTGCCATCCTGATTCAATACTTTTGCATTGACATGCAGTAACGTATGTGACAAGTCAATATAGTCATCACCTGATCCGGGAACTTGAAATTCTATAGGGCCGTCGTCGTTTAAAGATGAGATTGGTTTGTAATGAACCCACTGTCCACTTTCAATACTGGTTTGAGTTGACGGCAGGGCAAATATATCTAACTCAGATTTTGCACATTCACATGAATGATTATGTAAGAATGACATTATTTAATATGAAAATATATCTTCGACGTTATACTTTTTAATTTTTTTACTTCCTCTTCGTCGTGATGCTTTTAACGGAATGAGTCGTTCTCGTCTTTTAGTTGACATTTTATACCCAGATCCTGACATTAGAGAATCAATTTTTTCATCAGCTTTTCTTTTTAAGTTAGCACTTGCATCTTTGAATCGAGACTTAATCGAACTCTCCATAGGACGTGAATTTACCATATCAGACAGCAGGCCGATCCCCGCATCTAATGTTTCTTTCCCTACAGCCCTAAAACCACTGGATAACAAAGGAATCACAGACCTAAATAGCCCACCCAAAAAGCTTCCAATCCCATGACCTCGTTGAAATGGAACACCTTTATAGACAATTCCTACACCAGAGCCAGCTTGATGTAAATAATAATGTTCATATGGACAAGAGGCAGACGATCGTTTGTGAGTCATTTTATTCGTTGAAAATGTAGCTTCACACAAGAAGATCCAAATTGAAATGGTACTCTGGCACCGGTAGTCGTTCTTATATCTATTTCAATCGTATCGAACTCTCTACGTAAAACAGGTACATAATGAGCAGGTGAGAAGACATGCATTTTGTAAGCTCCATAAACGAACTGAGTTGGATCCAATGGAATTATTCTCAACAATGATGTTATAACATCCCCCACTACTTGCGGTTCAATGATATCGGTATACACAAATATTTGTGATGGTAACCCTAAATACAAATTTACTGGATTTTTCCCAATTGAAATTTGTTTTAAATTAGATCGTGGTTTGAAACCTAACTGCAAACTCAGTATCGGTGATGTTATGATAGATGTTATATCTTCAGTTGCAGTTATAGCCACCATTTTTGATATTTTATCACACCTAAATTTCACCTTATTTTTTAATTGCGGGTTTTCATTGAACGCGTCAAGGAAAGTGTCAACGCTATCATATGTAGTAGCAGGTATGTGAGTTTTTATATCTATGATTTTGTCAAACTTGTCATTAGGTAATCGTACTTTCTTTTTTATATAGATGATATTTTCTTGATCTTGAACATTGTACATGGAACGTGGGTATTGAAATTCCACTAAACCAACAACCCATTCTCCTTCTAATTTAACGGTCTTAGGTAGTTTGGTCATAAAATGTGCTGTTGTATTATCAGTATAATAAGCCGTCGAGCTATTGCTTAACAAAGTTATATAAAAACTTCCTTCACTCATATTTTTTCTAAGTTTGATGCAAGAATCCAAGAATTAAATTTACTCGGATAACCTTGCCACTTCACAAACACTTCCTTTCTGCCACCAACACGACGAGAGCGTATTATTTTATCAATTTTATACTTCATGGAGGGGTGATAAGTTGTTTTTTGTAATTCTTTAGAATAAAATGTACCTACGATTGGTTCACCATCCAAGTCCTTTAAGGTATAAACAAGTCTCGGAGATCGTCTAATGATTGCATCAATTATAAAAATTTCATCACTCCAATTAGTTTCATAACCCTTTTGAAATATGTGTTTATATTTAGTTATTCGAACATGATCACCTACATTCAGTTGTGTGGTTTCTAATGAAATTTGTTTGTCTTTTTTTCTATCATATAAGTTACACCAAACAGTCATGATATTATTAAAATTAACATCAATTGGTCGCATTTTGATACTAGAATGATAACTATGGTTATAAGAGTGAAGAAGATCTTGTAATATATTAGTGTAGTTGTAAGTATTTCTATGAGTAAAATAACGCCACATTTTCATTTTAAGAGTTCTTTGAAACCTTTCAACTATACTTGCTTTAATGTCTGGATTATTAGTGGTGTAATAATTAATGTTTTTGCTTTTAAAGTAGTCTCTTACCACCTTTGAAACAAATTCTGTGCCTTTATCGGATTGGATGTGACGAGGGGTAGATTTGGCTTCTGCAAATATGCTTTCAAAACATTGTTTAACTGTTTCTGAATCCTTCTTTTTCATGGCTCTTGCAAAAGCATATTTACTAAAAACATCAATAACACAAAGAATATATTTATATCCATCATTATATTGACTATAAGTACGCATATCACTGAGATCAGCCTGCCAGAGTTCATTATAATTAGATAGGATGTATCGATTCCTAGTAAATCGTCGGTGGACAGGTTTATGTAAAGTATACGTTTCCTGAGACTGTAACCATTTTTTTACTTCCTCCTTGCTCATATTACCTTTCATTTCCTTCGCTAACTTATCTATACTACTGTAACCAGCTGGGTTGGACACATCGTAGTAAATCTTATTTATATCTAATAGGGAGTCCATTTTTCCCAATCTAATTTCTTTTTGGTCGACTCAATTGTTTTAGCAGAAATAGGTGTAGATGCGTTTTTTACTTTAAATGATGAATCCCTTGTATTTTTAGAAGATGATGATGATGCGCGAAACTCGTTGGTGTAATCTCTCTTCATATACTCCAAGTTAGTAGGATTACCAATACAAAATGTAGGAACTCTTATATCTTTTAAAACCAATGCAAATTCTTCCCAACCTATTGGTTTTGCGCGTTTTAGAGGTCTTGTTACATCGTTTATCAGATCGACAATATTGCTATTTGGGATCACTCGATTGTTTAACACAACTTCCCCTCCTGTCTTCCACCAAATTTTTTTTTTATGAAGGATAATAATGTCCATTAAAGTTTGGGTTTTCGATCGATAAGATTTCGGTATTCCTTGTACGATATGAGATGGAGTTAATTCCACAGGATAGTATTGATTCGTTTTATCAAGTGGTGGTGTAGCAGGAACATCATCTTCCAGCAAAGTTGGGCTTGCGACTGAGTCATTATTTGCATTTTCCTGCTTTTTTAACTTTGAATCTAAGTCACTGTTGAGGTTGTTTAAGTGATCAACTCCATCCATTACTATTGGTATTTTGAAAGGCTTTCGATCTGCTTCGGCAAAATGTAAAAATCGCTGCAGTGCTTGGGAATATAATGCCCATTTTTCACGATCATCCATTTTACTTTTCAATATTTTTTTCATCTCTCCATCCAGACGAGATGATGAGTTCTCTGATAGCTCATTATTTTTAAGTCTTTCAATAAAATCTTGTTCTACCAAAAGCATTTTTTTTGTGTTTTCCATTTTGGTTATAAAGAGTTTATTAAAGCACTTAAAACTGCACCTAAAATAACAGGTAGAAATGCACCACCCTTTTGAATGATGATAGTTTTTCTTAGTTTTTGTTTTCCCTTTGAAACTAGCTTGCGTAATATGTTCTTGTGTTTATTTAATTTAGATTTTTCTTTTTTTTCTAATGGAATTTTTCCTTTTAGCACGTTATAAATACACTCGCAAATAATATTGATTTCATCATCATCACAAGCTTTGAGTAAAGCCGTGCGATATTTTGGTTTAAGTACTTGCAACGCTTCAAGTAAGTGTTTATATGTGCTCACACTCGAGTGCATCATTTAGAACTGACTAAAACTTGTTGATTCCTGTTATATTTAAATCCTTTTTTAGGAATGTAAACTGTGCAATATTTATCGAACGGAAATATTTTAGTTTTGAAACGACATAAGTCATCTGTATTTTGTTTCAGATCAATCATGAGATATCCATGGGCATCCTTAGTAGCATCTTTATAGGCTTCATCCACGAATTTTGAATTTTCAGGATAAACTTGTCGCGACAAGTATCGTATTTGAGTTTTATCTCTAGGATTTTTAAAATATACAATGTAACTTGTGTTTAGCGAGATGTCACGTTGACCTCGTCCCTGGTGAAATATATTTTGTGTAATATAAAACACGCTTAAGTTTCTGTGATGACTACCCTTCGTGAAAATATCAACGATCCGTCCATCTGACTCCCTCATCAAATCATCGATAATAAGAAGTTTAGGTTGCTTCCCATCAAACATGTTAATATCAGGTACTCCTTGACTATAATTAACATTTTCCAGATTGTACAAAGGTTGCATTTCATCATAACACCAAATAACTTCCGAAAAATTTACATCGCATAGTACTTTGCAATCATTTAAAAAGTTTGTGACAAATTTTGATTTTCCACACCCACTGGGACCAGCAACAATGGCCGTAAAAGGGTGACAAAAGTGAATCATTATATAGATCTGTTATACGTGTTGAATCTAAAAGTACCAAAACACTAATGATTTTTTTAAAGTCCAAACAAGGTTATATAGTTTTGTCACACCTGAATAAATTTTTAAATAAAAACACATGAAATTTAACTAAACACTTTATTTAATAAAAAAAAAAAGAGTTAACTACATCTTTCTGTAATCTTATAACTAGTCCATGCATAATACTACAAATAAAAAACTTAAATTTATAAAAAATGTCTAAAAACATTCTGAAATTTTATAATTATACATAAATTACAACTTTCTATTATCTTATTACCAGTCCATACTCAATAATTACAAAAAAAATTTACAAATTTAGGAACAGTCGCAAGTACAGAAAAGTAATATTAACACTGAATGTCCTTTATTCTGTAGTGGCCCCAAGCAAGCGTGTCAGTGGAATTTTCTAGTAAATATCGTTTTGTATCACTGTGTGATAAAGATATTTTGTTTATTTTTTGTGTAAATATAACATGTTTTATAGACCTGAACCGCATCATTTCACACAACAAATTATCTTTTTTGATCAAACATGTTTTGTAATTGTCAATGTTAAATTTTTTAGTAATACATTTATTAACTCCTTTTGCTTTTGCTATAAATTCGTTTTGTACATCCATTGCATACATTTTTGATCGAAGGCCAATAAACTCTTTAAAAATTTTACCATTATTTTCATCTTTAAAAAAACCCAATTGCTTTTTATTTACTAATGGCAAACCGTATTGATTGTCAGGAGGATAATCAGAAGTATCAAAGTAAGATTCTAGATCTATTAGTATATCAGCGTAAAAGTTATTTGTAAATATTTGATATACCAAACTGTCCGTGTCCGTATAAAGCAATTTCAGTTTATCTGGATATTTGGTTTTCATGAAGTCATAGTGAAATTCATACATTAAAGTTTTTGACAAATCTAATATACAAAATCCTAAATAAATAGGTTTGTTGTACAAGACTTTTGTTTTTTTCAACTGTACTGCAACCAAATTCTCCGAAAATATAGAAAGGCTGTGAAATTCAGGTCTTGCTATTAAAGATTGAACTCCTTGAGTTTTTCCGTGGTTTTGCCAGTGGTTAAGTAATTTAACATTCACTCTTTTATTTATATTTTCCATAGTTTTACCGAAAACAGAATTGTTCATGAGTTTGAAGAAGTCTTTTTCAAATTCTGATCTGGCCAACGAACGCATGTGTGTATTTAAATCGATGTAAGTCTTTAACCATGCCTTTTGTTCAAACTTTAAAATTCTGTGAATTTTTAGCAAACGTAAACCAGATTTTAAACATTGTTTTAGATTTCGATAGTGAATCACATAGTTCGCTTTGTTATTTAAATTAGGAATCAGCTTTTTTTCTTTGGTATCACCTAAACAAACGTTTTCTGGACAGAATGGTAAATCAGAATGAAAATCGTGTAAGTTATTTGGGTATTCCAAATCAACTTCTAAAATGTATCCGTGTTCAGCATCATCAGAAACATTAAAATCAGTATTATTATCCACCCATTCAAACTTGCCAATGGGAAGGCATTGTGACATTGCCCAACCGTAAAGATTATTTGCATCTAGATACATCAAAAATGAAGATGGTAACGTAGGATCATATTCAGACATAAATATATTATTAGCTTTCCCATGTCTGTTACTACATTGAGAAATACCACCTCTTATGTTATTTGCGATAAAAGAAATTTTGTCAATGTCCGTTAGAAGTTCTAGATTAATTTTAGTAGACATTAACATAGCATCCCAACTTAATCCAGGTGCCGTGTAATATTGTGCAGGATCCAATCCATATGTTTCTTTACAAACATTTCTAAAATTTTCAAACACATCTGCTAACAACAAAACATCCGTTTTTAAGTAAAGATTTGAATAATCCCCCATGTTTTTACATTTAAAGTGATTCCATACGTCACGTGCATGTTTATAATCATTTTCTGAAATGTGGTTATCATTTAATGAGCTGTAAAAATCATCGTGATTGGGAAGACTAACCAATTCTAATGATTCAAAAGATGTCATATGTTCATATGGATATATTCCTTTTCGTATTAAGCGTTTAAAGTCTTCTTCAGATGGAAAATTTAACCGAAGTTCATGAAACTGATCGGGCAGTAAATTTTTTGCTAACTTATCAAGACTGCTACTCATAAATTTTAAGGAATCAAGAAATCTTAATTTCATTACATGGTTATTGATGTGAAATTGCTTGGAGAAAGAAATATATTTTTCTTTGTTTTGTGGGATAACTTCTATGTCCCCCTCTTCAAATCCAAGCCCGTGTACAATAAAATGAGCATCATAGCTACTCAAATTGTGTAAAAACACAGGTAAGAAATTAGGGGTTCGATATTTCTCAGAACAGGATGGATGAGCGACTCCTTCAAAAGCACCGGTATGTTGGTTATGAGACACAATGAATTGTTCATTTAATTTTTTTTCACAGATGAAACAGGTATCACTTTGTGCTATGGTTACTTTATCTTGTTCCGTTAAGGGTAAAGGACATTTTACAAAAGTGTTCTTTTTGCAAATGTTCTCTAAATCTTTTTTTAATAATTTCATAAATGATTCGGCACAATTTTGACCTGTGTATGTTCTATATACAGATAAACTGTCATCATATGAACATTTAATATAGTATCCAAAACTGTACATTACATGTTCCTGAACATTGGTTGTTGAGGATTTATTCGGATCGTTGATACAAGTTTCAATGGGTTTTAAAAATGCTTCGAAATCGGCATATATAACAAATGGTACCCTCAATTTACGATCGTAGTTATTGAATGATATTTGGTTAGAGGGAACTAATTCATTAAACCAGTTTCTTTTACTATCGTTTTCAGAGGGTAAGTTTGTACATACATGAAAACAGTCATGTTTTTGATGTTTCTGTAAATTTTCATGTGACGTGAAATAAATTAAACAACCATCACATAAGTGGATTGCATGCTCTGACGTCGTCATTTGTTTTGATACTAATCGCGATAGACTTTTTATGTAACAATAATGGCCCTTAGTACCGTGATTTAAATACAACAAGTTTAAATGGATAGTTTTCCTACTTTTCGTTAAGTGTAACGGACCAATAACTTTATTTTGCTTGCTTTTCGAATCGTACTCCAAGCCAAAAACATTAATGCTTAGATCATTCATTTTCTCGAATTTATGAATATCGTTTATTTTTATTGGGAAGGAAAGATTTTCAAATTTCAATTTATTTCTGTGCAATTTGTACGACGAGACCCTGTTAGAGTTGTTATTTGGCTCATATAAACCTGACAGTATAGCCCAACGGAAGCATTCATGGTCTTTGTTTTTAACGTTGATAACTGCTTTTTTGTTTTTTATATCCAATGGTAAGTTTATGTAAGATGAACCACGCAAAGGATTGAATTTATTGATATTCATGTCTAAATATTTTATTTTAACTAAACTCCATCCGCTGTCTTTTTTTTCAAAATTGGTTACTTTGTTAACAATTTCAGTTACAAGTGATGCATAAATACCATCTGTGGCGTCCCCCTTGCAAACGACGTAATTTAACGATTGAAAGTCAAAAATATTATTAAGTTGCTTAGTTTGTTGTGTAAAATCTGCATTAAGAATGAAATTTACTTTTACGACAGTTTGTTCTGCTATGGATCGTTCTAGTAATTTAAACACTTTTCCCTTGATATTATGCAAAAATAATTCTGGTGTTTCAAATGCATTGGTAGAAACGGAATCAGGTAAAATTCTGTAAGTAACTATTCTATTCCCGAACGCGCTTTCAATTAACTGAACGTTTGTAAATTCCTTGTCAGAACTTATCACGTTGTTTTTATGAGTATTACTTTTCAAGTGGTTGGAATAATATTTTCTAGATACTGACACGTGACACACAGGACATTCAATTTTGTGATTACTTTCTGTACTCACGTTTTGGTGTCCAACTGATACTGTTGATGTTGCCACAGCAGCGTAGCTAGTTGAATTGTTCATAGGTTTTTTTTTCTTTGTTGGTGGTTCGGCAGTCACAGTTGACATTGCTGTTCTTTTTTTATTTACACCTCCTCGGCCAACTTGTAAAGATCTGCAAAAATAAAACAATTATTAATATTACAAATTATTGACAATTATAAAATAAACGAAAACACCTAAAAGTTTAATACTAACTCATTTCTCGTCTACAATTTAAGCAATACGCTTGCATTGGCAGTACACCATCAATTTCATCGGATGTGTCTGATTTATGAGTGTGTATGATGTGTCCACTGCATGGCGTGAAATATGGCATAATCTCCGTATCCTCTAACCACGAAACTGGTAAAACCTTCCTTATGTACCACATCCTTATTTGATGATGGAATTTGGACAAGATCAAAGATTTGTCTAGGCTTGTAATTTCACTTTGAGATAGATCCAAATTGAAATACATCTTAAAAAGTACTACTCCTACGTCGAGAGAACAGTAACAAATGATTTGAAGCAACTGGCATTCGGTTTAAATACCTTAAAATCCACCCCTACCAGCTACAACTAGCAAAAAACGAGTTGAAACATGTTTCGGTAAGATGGGTACCCATTACAATGACACAATATAACAAAGGTATTAAAGGTAACCTATTAGCATCAAATGAGTTGAAGCATGATTCAGTAGGATGGATATCTATGACAATAGCACAATTATAACAAAAGAAAATTATAACAAAAGTAAGTAACCTACGTTTTAAAATATTCTTGTTCCACTTTTTCGCAGAGTTCGTATAGCCTTTGGTCTTCAGTAAGCTGGTCAAGTTGGTGGTCGAAGAAGTTGCAGCTCAGTCCGTCCATTATTATGTCTTCGTTAGAATGTGTTTTTTTAAAGCGGGCTATGGTCTATTTATACTATGAACATCGGCGCTTGGAACTTGTGTTACTTATCTAATATGAAAGACAATGACTCTTTGTCGGAAAAAAATAACTACAAAGGAAGCTTAGAATACAAAAGGTGTTCGCTATACAAAGAAAAATGTTCAGTACGAGTTATAAAACAAAGTAAACAAACAAAACGCACACAATGGAGTAAAAAAAGATAAAAGGAACAAATTAAGATCTTAAAACTACTTTACACTTATTTTGTATTGTCTATAACGTAATTTACACAATCACTTTTGTCCGCTAACTGTTTGGTGATTTGGTAAATCACATCCCTCGTAGATTCGACGTGAGCGTCCTCTTCGGAGTGAGCGTAGTATTTAACACGCACTTCCGCATGCTTCCAATGCTCCGTTGGCGGAATATTTTTTATTTTCCGCGCATCATACACCTCAATTTTTATGAGATGTGAGGCGTATGATGCATCGTCTTTATTGGACTTTATAAAAGCCACGCCTTCCGCAGTGGCTTGGCTGACGCTCGACGACTTTACTGCAACTTTCCTTTTCTTCCGTTTTTCAAAGAAGCCATCTATGCTGTTATTAGGCCTCTTGTTAGTGTTAGCAATAGCTTTTTTGACTTTATAGGCCAACGTTCCTTCTTCATCACTTGCTTCGTCGTCGGGATAGTAATAATTTTTAAATGTGTTTTCCTGTAACAATATAAAAACATTCTTCAAAAGGTCCTTCAAAGTAGATTTACATGGTAAACACAAAAATAGATGAAGGTTATGTTACAATCAATCAAAATCTGAAATAAGTGGGCACACATAAAATTATGACTACATACTTACATCCATTTCAGCAACGAAACACTGCTTTCAGCAACCTTGCACGAAACTTTTTACACTTCACAACTCACGACTCTCTTACTCGAAGACCTTGCTCGGAGAATTTTTAGGGGCGCAATGAAGTCGAGATGTGATGGCGCGCTTTTATACCCAGCACGATCCCTACCAGTTGGGGCACGTATTTTTTTGAAAGAAGGGCTTCGCTTAGTGAACAGGTATAAACTCGTATTCTCCAGACGCGGGTTGTTGAATAACAAAAGACAGCGGCGGTTCTTTTGATACAAAGACAACAATAAAGCAATTATACAATGCCGCCCGCGTTCTTGAGGTCCTTTATGCGTAGTGCAATTTAACAAGTTTAAACCAGTATCTTCAAAGCCATACACTCGAAAAAACATAACGCTCCTCTTATTGACGACAGCCAGGTAAATAAAAGGTTCGCCTAGTGAACACGTTCAAACTAGCTGTTTTTTCAAAAAGCTCTCTTTGCATAGTGTATTGATGTTAAGTAATTGAAGAATAAAAGATCGTGGTGCGTTTGATACAAAGAAAACAATAAAGCTACTGAAACCGTTTACTGTATTATGTAAACTCTCTATCTATATGTATATTCACAATATAAACTTTAGCTATATAATATGTTCACAAAATGTAGGATAGTACCTACTGTGTAAGCGAAACACAAGGCTGCGTTCTTAATATCCTTTGTACATAGTGCAATCCTACAAGTTTTGACTAGTATTTAAATAATCGAATTGCGTAACAAACACGTTAAAACTAGTATTTCTAAGGAGTACTTAATAAGATTAGAAGTGAAAAGCAATAAAGCAACAAAATTCTTGTTTTTAACTGAAATCATTTACTATTTAGCGTAACAATATTCTCCAAAACGTAGGTTAGGTTAGGTTAGATTTATGATAGTCCTGAAAGTTATGGCTTCAGAATAAAATAAGTAGTTTGCAAAATAAGAATTTGTCAAAAGGTATGTCTACGAAACATCGAGTTGCGAATCAAAAGTACAAACCAAGTACCATATAGCGTGACAATATTCTCCAAAACGGTAGGTTAGGTTAGATTTAAGATAGTCCTCAAAGTTAGGGCTTACGAATGTCTCCAAAACGTAGGTTAGGTTAGGAGGTTAGGTTTGAATTTCTCCAAAATGTAGGTTAGGTTAGGTTAGATTTATGATAGTCCTAAAAGTTATGAGTTACGAATAAAAGTGTACTGCGAATAACGCGATAGGATATTTATGTGCTGATAGAATAATGAATAGAAAGTGGAGTTACGAAAACACATGGTATTATTTGTACGGAGCGTGGCGGGCGATCAGGTAGCCAGGAAAAAAAAAAAAAGGTCGGCACCGAACTCCCAAGTGGGCGCAGGTAAAAAGCTGAACCCAACAAAGGGTGGGTCCATAACAAAGGAAAGGGTCTCTCTCCTTTTATGAGTATGTGATTAGGTGTTGCTATTATGTTGCAATGGAAGTACATATATACCAGAAAGAGTGGGCGGAGCGTGATGAGACCCCGTCCAATCGCTTTAAATGGGGTGTTGACCTTTTTTTTTTTTTTTTTTTTTTTTTTTTTTTTTTTTTTTTTTTTTTAGAAATCGTTGCCCCCCAAACCGCCATTTTGAGCGACAAAAAAGTGATCCAGAACCGGCGAATCCCTACTACTACGTTCCCTATAAAAAGCTAATCTTGCTATCCTAACCTACAATCCTACTAATATTATCAATGTGAAAGTAATGATGTTTGAATATGTGGATATGTAGATGATTTTTCTTCAATCATGCATTAACGGCTGAACGAATTTAGATGAAATTCGGCAGACAGATAGATCATGTCCTCGATTAAAACATAGGATGCGTTTAACCTCGTAAATTATAGGAAAAAATATTGCAGGCGTAACCACAAGAGTACAAGACCCCTGCTCGAACAAGTTTTTGCAAGCAATCAAAGCTGCCAAAAATGGCGGCGTGCAGGTGGCGCTGAGTCCGCTGTGATTGGCGCGTTTATCTGCAGTCGCACACGACGTGACGTTTCTATTGAAGGCACGATCCTTGGTTACAGTATTTCAACTCTCTATGCATCTTTAAAGGTGGAGTCACAATCAAAAATTACGACCGATGAAAATGCAAAAACGCGGCAATGGCCTTCTCTGATTGGTCGATTCCTGCGTATTGCGTTTTTATCGTTCGTAACTACTGATTGTGAATCCAGTCTAGGCTTGGCTCGAGAGGCGCTTCTAGGCTATTCGAAGGTATTATGACCTATTGATGATAGGGTTGCCACTGTTGTCAGAAATAGACAAGCCGGAATCCGCATTATATTTGGCCGGACACTTAGCACTAAAAGCCTCACATAGTCTTTTAATAACCGGACATACCTTTTTCGAAATTAAGTATCGACGAGCTGCCTGGCGCGTTCGGCTTAGTATTTATTTCGCCTTACTGATTAGGTGCAGCAAAAGAGGTACTTTAGTACTTTGGGTAGGTTTGATAGCCTAACTAAAGTTGGACAGGTTGGATGAAACATTTACGGTTTGGCCGGACACGACCGTAAAAACCAAACATGTCTGTATGAAGGTATGTACTCGTATAAAACATACAAACGCAAATGCTTTCAAAACGTTACACAATTTCAAAACTTTATTAACATGCCTATTATTATTGCATAACCTGTTGCGAATTTTCGACCACCCTAATAAAGAGAAATAAAACAAAAAACTATAAATTCCACATTTATTTCTAATACTTATAATCAAACCTCTGGATCTGAGTCACAACAGTGTTACCTCCCTTTGTCTCTTTCTTGAACAGGTGTTGGAAGTTAACGGACACGTCTTCCGTCACAGTCAGACGTTGGAATCTCAGGCCGTCCTTACCGAAATTTGACTCCTCAGTCTTTACAGTTATTACTGGTACGTAGCTTTCAACGGTATCACCTTTTTTTATCATCAACCTCCCATCACTTACGTTTTCAACAGTGGCTGGGCCCTCCGACGTAGCCTCTTTCATTTGGATATCAGCTGGGTTTTGTGGTTGGTAGGTTTCTTCATGTGTTGGTTGTCGCAGTATCTGCTGCTTCGGAACTTCTGATTCGATGTTGGTCGGTGTTAGAACCTCGATCGTGAGATGGTGTTGTTCTGCCATTTTTGATCTGTAAAACGTGTTTTGACTCATTGTAGATGGATTAAGATAATTAATTCAAATTCAAATCGTTTAATTTAGGAGCTGGTCCCATGATATGTTAGTGACAATTGTTGCTTATGAAACTATGTTAGTCGGCATCTATTTGGTAATCAAAATTGATCAAATGTCACACCTTAGCTTAAAAAAATATTTGCATTAATAAATACATCAATTGAATATAGGGGTAACTGATAACAGTTAACACACAGGAATAAACCTGTGGACAGTCTCTAAATCCTAGAAGATTCTAAATATTCTCTCATAGTTGGAGCGATCCCTATATTTCTCTATTCCCTGCCTTCGGGAGGTCAAAGAGAAGGCAGGGAATAGAGAAGCTTATCGATAGAGCTTTAAGATTTAAAGAGCGTCCATAGGTTCAGCTGTCCATACCTAAGAGCAATTGCTCATAATACCACCGAATCACGTTATTATCGAAATGCCAGATGGATGTAATCTGAGTAAAGTTTAGTACACCGCGAGTTCTATGAAATTTGACAGCAATTCTAGTTACTGAATAATTTCAAAGGTGGCTTTGGGTTGAATAAATGTTACTAAGTTGTGTTATAATTATGACGAATAGACGTTTACAACACTTTGCTATCGAACTTTTACCCTGCCTTTGAAAATATACTGAGAGAAAAAGCCACATCACTTTTACTCAGCATCTTTCTGTAGTAGTGCTATAATAGCTATCGAAGCTGATTTGCTGAATAACGCGCCTTTATGCGGATGTTAAACCATATGACCAAATCTGATCGTGCGACTTAAATTTCAGTAACAATATAATCTGCACCTGAATTCTGGTCGCAGATCAGTAATTGTTACTACACTTTACGTCTTTATGGTTTTATCCCCAAAACGTAGAATTTATGATTCGGAAATTCCCCAATTATTGTCGACGTGAAGAAACTAAACGGTCACATAGTGACTAGATTTGTTACTAATGCAATAAGGCAGCGCCTGTGTGCGAAACCTATGAAGCGCCTCTTTTTTTCATGAATCTTAATGTTTCAATTATTTTTATTTCTTATTTGTTAATATGTATCTATTGTCTTGGCGCCTGTGTGCGCCGCACACTTCGCACACAGGGGCGGCGCGGCCCTGGCTGTCACAGTTACTATATGACGGCTAGAATGGTCGTATGGGATGTAAAAATAAACAATTATACTCACTTGTTTCCTTTGACGAAGTACTTCAAGAGTCGACTGTGTCCGATATCCATTAAAACATGATTACGTGATAACACGCTGCATGCCTTATCAATTTATCACTCCATCACCGTTTGATACTCAAGTCAAATTCTATAGTTTGTCATCAATTCATCGAGAGGGTCTTTAACTGCACTAAGAAAAATACTTAAATGTAATGTTTATGAAAGATCTTAACTCCATAATTAACCAACAAGATTTTAACTACAGTAACTAAGACCATAACTGCAGTAACAAAGATCTTTAGTTGCAGTAACTAAGATCTTAGCTGCAGTAACGACTTTAGCTACAGCAATTAAGATTTCAGCTGCAATAACTAGGACTTAAGCTGCAGTAACAAAAATCTTGGCTACAGTAACTAAGATCTTAGCTGCAGTAACTATGATATTTAGCTGCAGTAACTAAGACCTAAGCTGCAGTAACTAAGAATCTATTAACTGTCTTGTAAATTATTCTAAATTGTGTTTAGCAAATTGCTCGTAAAATTTACAATAGAGCAGCGAGAAAGCAGAATATTACATCTGTGATTTTTGCGTTTCTTTGGGTAAATTTCTTAACTCAAAATTTTGGTCAACTTTGGTGTAAGATGTAAGCGCGTCTGTTTGTTTACTAAAAGCAATCTTCTTTGGTATAACACAAAGCCTGCCAATAGTTTTTCTTAGTAGGCAATTTATAGCAGTGAAGTGCGGTGAGCAGGACAGCGCTACTCGCCATTTGTACTAGTTGACTAATTTATATTTGAAAGCCAACTGCCTTCCTAACTATTATGTTCGATTATTCTGCTTTCGTGTGAAATTAGCATAAGCTTACCGCCTTTTCTCGGCTGCTGGTGCATTATGCGCGTGCAGGTTTCCTCGCGCTGTTTTGATTCACTGGGTAGCGAAACGTGATTTTTCTACCTTAAGGACTTAACTTCGTCTTTTGTACATTTAAATATTTTTGTGCGTGCAATAAGATTGAATAAATATGTATTTAAGAGCGTGCAAACAGAGATTTGGCAACGTCGCCTATGGCTGCCAAATATTTAGATGTTCTCATTGATTTATCAAAATTAATGAATTAAAATACGGAATATTGCAACGGTATGTACTAAAATATTGATATGCATTGCAATAGTTCATACAGTTATACTAAATAGTTATAATTAAGTGTAAAACAAGCATTTGGAAACTTTCCATTTGTAATTGTGCACATTTCGGTATAAGTATATAAGGTTTACTACTTACCAGCAAATGTAAGAACACAAGTTCTAGTACATACCGTTGCTATATTCCGTATTTTAACTCATTAATTTTGATAAATCAATGAAAACAGATAAATATTTGGCAGCTATAGGCGATGTTGTCAAATCTCTGTTTGTACGCTCTTAAGTGTGTATTTATCTATAGAAGTATGTACCTATAGTTTTCAGTTTATGTAAAACCCACCCTCCTCCACACGAAATAACATATATCACACAGACTCAACTTTCAACCACCACCATTAAGCACTAAAACTACAAGATCTACGTGCGTTTCGGCTCTATACGAGGCATCATCTGGAACAAATGATACGACCAGTTGGTGGATGGTCTGTCAAAGTAGTGTCATAAGAAAGGGACGTACATAGAGATAAACTCAGATAAACTAAACTAGGCCAGTTATGTTTGGGCTACTGCCACCATTAGTTATAAACTCTAATAGATATGATTTGTACGATGCCAGTTTTCCTGTCAAAAAATATATATTGGAACTCTTTTTTTTTTTATAAACAAACTGGAGCAAATTGCCTTGCTACTGCGCGAAACCGGTGCCGTGCACGTGCGAGATAGCTGCCTCTATGCGATATATTTATTTAGTTGAGTCTGTGTGATATATGCTGTTTCGTGTGGAAGCGAAGGATGTTTTTTTCATAAAAAGTATATATGTTACCCAGACGTGCTCGGCACTGGTTTCGCGGAGTAGCGAAATAATTTGTTCCAGTTTGTTGATATAGACCACCGCAAAATAACGCCTGAAACTGTTTTATTTTTTAACAATTTTGCCCAATGACAACGCAGTCACACTTTTTCACCTAAATTTAAATCACACACAGATTTGAAACGCGGGTCTTTTCTGAGCACCAAAGCACTATTTACTCACAAAAAAACCAGAAAAATACACAATTTATTTGCTAGACTCTCACTTTTGCAAATACACCGGCTGAATACTACGGCCCAGTTCATACATCGCTATCTGCCGATAGCGATATCTCATTGATAACTTATTTATTAGTCAAAGATAACATAGATTAACTAGGTATGTCAGAATTGAACTGCTAATCGCCGATTTAATCCAAATATGTAATTTTTTCAACGATATATTATCTATTTATATTAATACAAACGAATCACTCACGTATTTTAAGAGGAGTGTGAACCCAGCTCCAAAAAGCGCTCCCCATACAAACGGCGATAACGTTTTCCATCCTCTAAGCCTTAACCTATAGCAATGAATTTTTCATATATTTGTCATCATGCCTTAGAACTAGGTTTGTATGTTTTGAGTTTTTTAATATTCTTCATAGTTTTGACAATATTTGCATTTTAGGAGTTTCATACAAAACCCAAATCGTCGATATTTTTGAAACTATTAAGAATATTTAAAAAATCGAAACATACGAACCTAGTTCTAGGGCATAATGATAACATACAAAAAAATCTTGGCTATAGGTTAAGGTTTAGAGGGTGGAAAACGTTATCGCCGTTTGTATGGAGAGCGCTGGGTTCACACTCCTCTTAAAGTCGAGAATAATTAAGCAAACGAGGGCAGTTGTTCGCCGCCGCTGCCCGCGCCGCTTGCACCGAGCGGCCGAGCTGTCAGGCTGTCAAGTCTTAAATCATTAGATATTTTGACAATAAGACAAAAAACAAATCAACTTTTAAATTTTATCTTTATTTTTCTTGATTGCATTAGAATTCCCTCTCTCCTTGATCATGTTTTGGACTGTAGAACACCTTGTAGTCCACCCATAGTACACCCTCTCTACTTTTGTCTTTGAAGCTTCTTCCATCACTCCCGAGACCCTAACACGACCGGACCAGATTGAATTTATCCCTCCCTGCGTCTCTGTCAAACTAGTGTCATAGGAAAGGGATGCACAGAGTTAAAGTCAGATAATCTAAACTTGACCGGTCATGTGAGCACCACTGGACCATCCTCAGATCCAGCACTTTGATCCCGGTAAACAAGGACAACTGTAGACCTAGGACGGTTTTCTGGTGGCTTTCAAAAAAATCCAAGTTTAAAGGACTCATCTCGGTGGAGCTATCGCAATGGTTCTCCTTTCATTTTTTAGTGGGTCACCTGATGGTAAGTGATCACAACCGCCCATCACTCGCAACAGGAGATGGCAGATGCGTTGCCAACCCAGAGGGCTAAGAAGTTACACCTCTTGTGCTAGTAATTTCGCCGGCTGTCTTACACTCCAAGCCAGAACACAACATCTTTTCTTAGTTATTTATTCGTCAAAAACCATTCTTCCACTTCTTCTTTCCACTTATTTCCACTAAAGCCCTTACAAATGTTATTTATGGAGACCTCATGTCATATCTATCCAGTGCTTCTTTTCTAGATGGTTCCCCATTTAAGATGCTTCCTTCGTTCGTTCCTCTCGCCCTTTCCTTTGCTCTTCCACATCTTCCTCGTTGGTGATTCTCTATGACCTCTTTTCCTGTCCAGTCTTTCGCAGCACATCTCGAATGGTTCCAACCTTCGTTTATTCCTCAGGAGCCACTTCTTGGGGCGTAATATTTTTAGAATCACTTTTTGAAACAGCATCCTGCTTGAACGGATAGTCCTTGTGTATTTCACCCCATCTGAAACATAACGTTCAATTTATTTTACAAAAAATACATCAATTACTTTTAAACTTAAAACACCTACTTAACTTTAATCGAATTTCCCAAAATCTCTTCTTTTTTATAAAAAAAGGCGAACCAGCATGTAGGTCACTTGGTGGAAAATCACCACCGCTCATAAATAAATAAAACATATAGACAGATAGACAGGACATATATTGATAGATCATAGACAAGAGATTGCAGATGCATTGCCACCCCAGAGGGCTAAGATGGACCTCTTGTGCCACTAATGTCACCGGCTGTCTTGCTTTCCACGCCAGAATACAACAACGCAAGCAATGCTGCTTAGCGGCTAGATGAGCGAGCAAGATGGTGATTATACCGAGCGATCCGGAATCCGGACGAACCTCGCACAAGGTTCACTCGCAAGTTTTCTTAGTGCATTTTTACTGCCCCTAAGATAGAAATGTTCCACCATGTATTCTGTCTTCAGCAGTTTAGGTTAAGCCTTGTCTGTCAGTCAGTAACGGAACTCCTTTATAAGTGTAGATAGATGTGATTATTAAAATACTTAGGTACCCCTCATAAGTAAGTTTCCTCTGGTCCTTGTTCAATGCCTGCAAAGCGGCTATTTGTTCTGGCTCCAACGAAACCTGGAGGGCTTTCAGAGCATCCCACATTTCGGCAGCCGTGGTCGCGTTTACCACCACGTTGTGACCGCATTCAATCTGGAACCTGATGAATAACGACTATTACTGTTGCGTAGAACACTCCAGTGACCTCAACATGATCAGCCAAGTGTAGTTTATCTTAGTTTATCTCTATGCGTCTCTTTTTTATGATACTAGTTTGACAGAGACTCAGAGAGAGGTAGATTAAACCCTGGTCGGTCATACTAAGACTACAGTAATAGTGTTGGTGATCCAGTTGCTAGGCGGTCGTGAGTAACCGAGTTCGATAACCACCAGTCGCCATGTACCTATTGTTTTTCTAACTTTTACATGTACATGTAAATTACCTATGCTCTTACGGTGAGGGAAAACATCGTAAGGAAACCCTGTAACAGGGGTTACGGAGGTTAGGCGGCAGTTGCTCCAATGTTATTACAGATTATTATCTGATGAACCTGATCTGCCAAATCTTGGATCATGGCCAAAGCGTACCCCGACAAACGCGAAAAAGCGGTAGGAGAATGATGACTGGACTGTAGAGTACTGGGTTCCGCCTGATAATAATGAATTGGCGAGAGTTCCAGGTATATGTTTAGGAATCCCTGGTCTGTAGATCAGGGGTGTCAGCTTTGTTGCGAAACACAAGTCGTTTGACATTAATCGTCAGTTTGGTGACTGCCACGTCTGCCACTAACTCGTTAACAGTAACTAAAGCTGTTTCACAAATCTCTGATAAATTCTCGATATCATATGCATATAATGTAACAGACATCTGTGATGCCTTTCCTGTTTGTGTTCCAGCATCACAGTCTGTTGGATAATTATATCAGAGAGTTTGAAATGGAATTCAAGAACAAAGTGAAGGGTCTACAGAATTGGTGTAGTGAATATTATGGTTAGATCAGGAGGAATATCATATGGTGTGGAAGCTTGTCCCCTCAAATTCTTTCGGACAAAGCAGATCAAGGCCCGACCACACCAGGCATCATATAATATCATCTGTAAACCCTAATTTTTTGACCTCTCTTTCTGAGTCACATATTTGGTATCAGAAAAACATAACTTACCTGATTAAGAGCTGCACAGGAGTGATATCCAACTCTGCAGCCATGTTTTTGACGACCTGGTCGTCTACTGCGCGAGTTTCTGGGACTTGGACTTCATAAGAATAGTCGTCATCGTAATAATTGTAGTCATCATAATCATTATGATCATCGTAATCATCATAATCATTATGATCATCGTAATCATTGTAGTCATCATAATCATTATGATCATCGTAATCGTTATGGTCATCGTAATCATTATGGTCATCGTAATAATTATAGTCATCATAATCATTGTGATCGTCGTAATCGTCGTAGTCGTCATTATTGTGGTAGTCATCATAATCATCGTGATCTTCGTAATCGTTGTAGTCGTCGTCATCATTATAATCAATGTAATTATCTTGGTCATCGTAGTCATACTCATGTATAATGATATTATTATTATAGTCGACATCACCAGTATTGTTAGCATCACGAATATTGCCATAAACATTATTGTTATCATAATCGTTATAATCATCATAATCGTTGTGGTAATCATTGTAGTCGTCGTATTCGTCGTGGTCATGGTAATCATTATAGTCATCGTAATCATTATGGTCTTCGTAATCATTATGGTCATCATAATCATTATGGTCGTCGTAATCATTATAGTCGTCGTAATCATTATGGTCGTCGTAATCATTATGGTCGTCATAATCATTATAATCTTCATAATCATTATAGTCATTATAATCATCTTGGTCATCGTAGTCATTATAGTCGTCGTAATCGTTATAGTCGACATATTCGTTGTAATCATAATAATCATCATCATCGTGTTTTCGGAAGACGCCCCCAGTGTAGTCGAGATCGGCTTTAGATCCTAGCACGCCAAAACAGCTGAGCCGAATGCCTTTTGCTTTGCAGAATTTTGATAGCTTTTGCTGGCTGAGATAAGGGTGGCACTCGACCTGAAATAATTTTTTTTGTGTTTAAGTAGGAAACGGTCGTACTATTTGATCCGGATGATGCCTCGGATAGAGGCGAAACGCGCGTAGATCATGTTGTTTTAGTGTTTAGTGTTGGTGGTGTACTTATAGTTGAGTCTGTGTGACGGGGTATCCGTTACCAACGAGCTTCATTCTTGTTCTGGCGAGGGCCTCACAATTGCATATAATATGTTCCATTGTTTCGGCCTCCTCTTCACACATTCTACAATCATCATTGTCTTCGAAGAATATTGCAGGAGCACTAACGCACCTGACCTTCCAAATCTACTTCTAGTTTTCTCATCTATGTTTTCTAGATTGGTCAATAGAAAAGAGGGCTAGACTGCACCAATCCTTGAAACACATAAGACATTGTTTGCACCAATAGTTGCTATCATTGTCTCCCGTTTTCACTCATACGTTTCCGTATCTTTTCGTGAACAATTAGGTCACTGTCGAGGACTAGGACATTATTCCTCTATCCAGCAGTTCTTTGCTAGAACACCGCCAAATAAAAAAAAAATGATGGATGAAATACCTGGTTGACTACAGGTTTGATGGTGCACTTTTCAAGGATCCTCGCGACCTGATCAGAGTTGAAGTTGCAGATGCCAATGCTCCTCACTAGACCCTTGGCAACCAGGGCTTCCATAGCAAACCAGGTGTCCAGATAATCGAAAGCTGATAAATGCTTGTCGTCACCGATTTCTGGTAACGGGGCGCTCCCATTTTCCTGAAATGTAATGTCACAGTGTCGTAGCTAGCAATTGCTAAAGGCCACTACAGATTTAAACTGCAAGACAGCTGCAAAATGGCAGTTTGCATGCAGATTTTATGCAGTTGGCATATCTGCATCAAAACTATAACCGAGCTTGCAAGCAGACTGCCAGCACAGTTCGTTTGCAAACTGCTGATGTGTTATAAGAACTACACCACAGAACAAATAATATGTATATATATACAAGCATAGAAATTTAACAGAAGATACCACAACAGTGACGCTAACATGATCGGCTAAGTTTAGTTTATCTAGGCGTTGATTACTTCCCGATTACGTCACGCTGCTACAAGTACATACAGGTGGCCCCAGTACTGCGGTATAATCAAGGGTTGCCACGCACTGCTGCGGAACGCACGCGCGGCGCGCGCTTACCACCGCTTAAGTCAATGTTGTGAAGGACAAGCAGGCCTCTTGGTACATATTTATAACTGGCAATGTGAAACCTCGTATTAACAGCAGCCCAGCTTGAAAAAATTCAGGGAGTCAGTCGTTCGCCGTTCGCTGCGGCTGCTGCCTCGAGGTCACCAGTAGATCCATATTGTACATTAATAACTTTTATTTCATTAAATTAATATTTTACAGTTTCCATCTTTCTTATTTCTTCATACAGTTCACTAGTTTGTCACAAACGTATTGCCACATGCGTCGCGTTATATTATTACCTACGTCATTTAACGTTAAAAAATCATCAGCGAAACCCTAACGTGTCGCAGGGAGTCCCGGGGAGAAGGCGGGCGTGGACGGCGCGTTCGTTTTGACGCGAGCCACCTGGCGAATGTGTATGAAACAATACGAACGTTTTGTGCGTGTAAGTTGGAATTCGATTAATCGCGGCCGTAAAAGAGAAGTTTCTGGACGTTAGTTATATTATTTATTCTGTGGTAGAGGGCAACCGGGCTGTTCTTCTCGAGCGTTTGAACCACTGCCCCTTCTGTCACGCCGTAACTGGCTCCATAGAAGACAAAAACGGAATATTCTGATAAATTTAGATGCTGATTTCGTTGCAGATCTCTCATCAAAAGTTGATTTAATGTACACTACGAGTATTTTGTGAATAAATCCGTGACAGAGGGGAAGCGGTTGAAACGCTCGAGATGAACTAGCCAACTAACCTTGAAAGACATGGGGTTGTGAATCATGTAGAGGTCGAAGTAGTCCAGGCCGGTGGCGCTGAGGGAGGCACGGCAGGCTTTCTCCACCAGGTCTGGCTGGTGGAACGTGCTCCATAGCTTCGATATGATGAACAGGTCCTCGCTAGATACCATATACAATTATTAAACCATTTTCATCCTTGCTTCTCTTAAGTAGTGTAAAAGTAAGTCATAATAGACAGGTCTCTCTCCAGGCGGGGGTAGACTGCTTTTCCACCAGAGATGTGCTAGGATGCGTAGCGAGGGATGTGTTTGTAGGAACCAATAGAATCGCTTCATTTACCTCGCCTTGGTCAGCACAGCTCTGGTGGAAACGGCTCATTGGTTCTTTACAAACACATCCCTCGCTACGCATCCTCGCACATCCCTGGTGGAAACGCAGCCTTAAGCCTGGGGACCGAAGTCCGAAGGATGAAAGTTGGAAGTTGTATATATGCGTCCGTGTTACCGAGTCAATCAAGAACAAAGTTGGATTTCGGGGATGACAATGTCTTAAATTTCTGACTAAATAAAAGCGGGTGGTAGGACCTTGTGCAAGGTCCGTCCGGATCGCTACCACCATCTTGCTCGCTAATCCTGCCGCTAAGCAGTAGTGCTTGCACTGTTGTGTTCCGGCGTGGAGAGCAAGACAGCCGGTGCAATTACTGGCACAAGAGGCATTCCATCTTAGCCTTCTGGGTTGGCAACGCATCTGCACTTTCTTTGTTGTTGCAGGTGTCTAAAGGTTGTGGTGATCACTTACCATCAGGTGACCCACTTGCTTGTTTGCCTTCCTATTTTCTAAAAAAAGTATATGTGAAATGAACTTTTTTAGCAATTTTTTGTAGACACAATTTTGATAATTGGGTTCCGGTACTTGACACCTGAACCCAAATGGTGAGAGAGTGAAAAATTGTTGTAGAATGTTATTTAAAAATAATATGGGTCAAAAATAATTAAGAAAATACATATTTTATGGGAGCTATAGCGATTCAAAGGTACAAAACTTAGTAAAAAAAAAATGTTTCAATTCGTTGTAATTAATAGATTCAGGCGTTACTTTGCGGAGGTCCATATCAACAAACTGGAACAAATTACCTTGCTACTCCGCGAAACCAGTGCCGGGCTCGTGTAAAATAGCTGCGTCTGTGCGACACATCGTATAGAGGCGAAACGCGCGTCGATCGTGTAGTTTTAGTGTTTAGTGGTGGTGGTGTGTAGTTGAGTCTGTGTGATATATGTTGTTTCGTGTGGAAGCGGAGGAGGGTGGGTTTTTGCATGAACATATATGTGTCGCACAGACGCAGCTATTTTACACGAGCCCGGCACTGGTTTTGCGGAGTAGCAAGGTAATTTGTTCCAGTTTGTTCAATTTGTTGTATTAAGTTTTGTTAATTGAGTAACTAAACTAACGCTTTTTTTATTATAAAAAAAAACCGGATTTTAGTTTCACTCTCCATACATTTACTAGCCAAAGTATAAATTGTGACGTCATATTTTCGTCCGTTTTGTAAGGAGCGTTTTCACGGGGCTTGCGTTGCGTAGTTTTTCTACTCGCGATAAATCATGAAAGTGATCAAAGAAAAAAACTAAAAAACAGTTTTTCTTCTCTTAAGGAAGTCTTTAACTTTCGATAGCAGAGAAAATTTAATCAAAGAGCCAAATGGGGTAGTCGATTTTTTTTTTTAATGAAATAGGAAGGCAAACAAGCAAGTGGGTCACCTGATGGTAAGTGATCACCACCGCCTATAGACCTGCAACACCAAAGAGATTGCAGATGCGTTGCCAACCCAGAGGGCTAAGATGGAAAACCTCTTGTGCCAGTAATTGCACCGGCTGTCTTGCTCTCCACGCCGGAACACAACAGTGCGAGCATTGGTGGCTGGATTAGCGAGCAAGATGGTGGTAGCGATCCGGACGGACCTACCACCCGCATGATTTTACAGTCGTTGTTACCCACCGTTTGACAGTTCCGTCTTGGATCTTCTCTCGTATTGCCTTTCCTACTTCTCTCTCTGTGTCGTAAATGAACGCCGTGTCTATTGCCCGAAAGCCTAAGTCTATGGCGGCGCACATCATGAACTTGGTTATTTCTAGTCGGTCGTCATCAAACTAAAAAAAGAAATTAGTTTAGTTTAGTTTAGTTTATTTATTTAGTCAATATAATTACATTATTGTAATCGAAATTATTTATTTCTAAATTTTTTCGTTTTTTCTATTTGTATTTTTTTTACATTCAAATTAAATTTAAAAAGCTATATGTATAATGAATGACAACACAAAGAAAAATTAGGGTAATGGTAGGATTCGAACCTGCAACATCAGCATTCCGTGCCTTGCGTATTCCAGTTTCCGCCACATTACCGCTAATGCGGTACGTATACGCTAGCGGTTATGTGGCGGAAACTGGAATACGCAAGGCACGGAATGCTGATGTTGCAGGTTCGAATCCTGCCATTACCCTAATTTTTCTTTGTGTTGTCATTCATTATATAGCATTTTAAATTTAATTTGAATATAATTTCATTATAAATTGCACAAAATGTCAAATTACACGCTTTTCCATGTATTGAGATCGTCAAATTTCATAAAAAGCATTAATCAATAAAATTAAAACAAAATTAATACTGGAATTTAATACACAGAAAGATTTTTGTATTATTTAGAAAAAGAAACAAAGTTTTTACTGAAAAGAAAGATTTATTTTTTATGAAATAGAAAGGCAATATCTAGAAAACAAAATATAGAAAAAAATGGTTGACACCTCTGGTGACCCAAGGGCTGGCGCGTTCCTCGCCCAACGTATTGGCATTGCCAGTCAGAGAGGCAACGCCGCCAGCCATCTAGGCACCCGACCCAGAAACAGCGGCTTGGGCGATATTTTTAGTTTTAATTTAATTAGAATTCGATCTTTTGCGGGTGGTAGGACCTTGTGCAAGGTCCGCACGGATCACTAACGCCATCTTGCTCGCTGATCCTGTCGCTAAGCAGCAGTGCTTGCACTGTTGTGTTCCGGCGTGGAGAGCAAGACAGCCGGTGCAATTACTTTCACAAAAGGTATTCCATCTTTGCCCTCTGGGTTATTCCTTTTGGTGTTGCGGGTGTCTATAGGCAGTGGTGATCGCTTACCATCAGGTGACCGACTTGCTTGATAGCCTGGCATTTGGTCTGGTATATTCATTATCAAGTCATGTACATTATAAAATTTAACACTAAATATAATTAAACAAACAAACTACATAAAAACTTAATACTAATGGCATGGTACAGTCACGAGCACCAACATGTATACAGCCAATCCTTCCCAACCTGTCAAAATTATGTAAACATCAACCTTATTGTTAGAGGCATAAGGTCTGTGTGTACATATTTATGGAAGATTGACTGTATAGATGTTGGCGCTTGTGACTGTACCGAAGATAGCCGTCTATGTTGTATAAAGAAAAAGTTATTCACTCCTGTTCTTTTGATGGCAGACGTCCCAAAGGAAAGGACCGGCATCTTGTTCCCGTCCGCCAGTTGTATGGAAGGCACGTCGCACGCACCATACGTGGATTTCGCGTCGTTTAATGCTTCGATCTCCTTGGCCACCGCCTCCCACGGCATTCTTATTTCCAGGTTAAATTTGAATACATTATCATCTAGGTCCAGTGTTTTCTGGAAAACAATCAGTTAAGTTGAAAATGAAAATGATTTTTTTTTACAAGTAGGCCATAAAGGCTTTTTTACATGTCTGAATTTACTAGCGCTTCGGAAAATGGAAGATACTACTGAGAAGAAACGCCGCAAGAAACTCAGCAGTTTATTATTTTTTTCTTCTCTTTTCAAAACAGATTACAGTGCAATATACATAATTATCACATTAGTACATGGCATACACAGGTTACATAAAAAAAGATAACAATAAATGGCACAGCAAGCTTTAAGCATATTAAACGAACTGGCACTAGTTAAGAATGATCAGGAGATGTATAGGGTCCCCAGATCAAAGAAATTAGATAGGGATGTATATGGTCCCTGAAATAATAGTAAAATAATCAAATACTTAGTCTAAATGACTTAGAGATGTATAGTCTCTAAGGGTCAAAAACAAATTAATTACCTTAATCTATGCTTAGCAGAGGTTTACATGTAAAACGCCTCCACGGTCAAATTGTACAATGTTACTAGGAGATGTATAGTCTCCGCATGTCATAATAAAATAAGAATAAAAATATTCATGTCAAATAAAAAGAAAATAGTACATAAATGTTAAGTTTATAGGCAGGGGGGTTCCACTCCGCACTGTACGTACGCTCGGCCGCCTTGCCTACAGAGTAGGCAAATCGCAGTAGGTTGTCGGCTCGCCACGCGCCCGTTTGCTCGCCTTCGCAGTGTCAGTGTAATTGGAAATGAAAGAACTAACCACACTTTTTTCATCGTTCAGATCCAGGTTTTGAATTTTTAACTGCTCAACAGATGGCGCTGCACCCAACGCTGCTGATTCCTTTGGAATGGTAGCTTTGCCTTGTGTTTGGGTGGTGTCTCCAGCCGGTGGGGACTCCTGAGAGCTTTGGTGTCCTGGTAGGTCAGACTTGATGTCTGGTGGTATGTCCTCGATTTTTAGGTCTTTTTCTGACATGTTGAATCTGAAAATTCAAGTTTAGCAATAAATATAAGGAAGTAGGCAAAAAGTGAATGAATAAAAAAATTAAGTAAAACTAATTCAGATATAAAAACTAAATTAAAACTATATAGGTTCATAAAACTGATTTTACGTACGGACGGACATTTTTTAACTCAAAGAGGAATTTAATAAAACGTGTATTAAAATCTAAATTGATACAGGATACTTTTTATTCCGTAAATTTTCGTGGGTGGTAGGACCTTGTGCTGCTTGCTCGCTAATCCAGCCGCGAAGCAGCAGTGCTTGTCAGCTTAAAAAGATTGTTAACTTTTTGTGAACAAACTGGAACAAATTACCTTGCTACTCCGCGAAACGCTTTTGGTTTCGCGGAGTAGCAAGGTAATTTGTTCCAGTTTGTTGATATGGACTTCCGCAAAGTAACGCCTGAATCTATTAATTAACTTTTTGTGAATAAGGGGGTTAGATTGTAAATCACTTACTATTTCCCCCACTTTTTTAACCCCCTTAATGTTATAATACATGGGTGTACAGTGTCATACTAAATGACAGCAGAAAAACGGCCCGACATGAGAATACAGATTGACGCCAATGTTACAAATGCAAATTATTAGTTCTCTATTTATAGTCATTAGATTTACAACTTTACGTCTAACCGCATAAAATAATAATTTAGTAAGTTTCGTTGCAAGTAGGTTTTTTTACAAAATAATAGTATTGACAGCAGCGCCGTCGGTCCGTCAGACACAGCGCGAGCGATTGTCGATTTGTTGTACTTTTGTTCGACTTTTGATGCGGGTATATTTTAAGCGCTGACTAGATTACTTATAGGTCAGTGCCCTTTAGTGGTAAAATTTCCAAAAATCCTTTCTTAGTGCAACTCCACACCCCTTAAGGAACAACGTTCCTTCATGTTTCTATCTACACAGGTTTAGACTGTGCTTTGCACTGACCTATAAGTAATATATACTTCTAGTCAGTGTGTAAAAATAGCGTATCAAAGTAGGATAAAAAGAAGACTAAATCGACAATCGCTCGCGCTGTCAGTCTGTCGGACCGACGGCGCTGCTGTTAATACTATTATTTTGTAAAAAAACCTATTTGCAACGACACTCAATAAATTATTATTTTATGCAGTTGGACGTAAAGTTGTAAATCCAATGACTATAAATGGTAAACTAATAATTTGCATTTGTAACATTGACGTCAACCTGTATTTTTATGTCGGGCTGTTTAGTGTAGTATGAAACTGTACATCCATGTGCTTTGTCTGTGAGTCAGTTAGTAATAAAACTGTTACCTAGGTATGCATAGATTATCAAAAAACCAGTAAGAATATAATATTTTCGTTCAATTTCATTTGATAAAATCGAAAGTAAATTTCGATTACAAAAATTTAACAACAAATGGCGTCATCTCTCGTCAGCTAACGGGCACTCAGAAATAACCAAGTTGAATGAGATAACTTGATTAAGTTTCTCTTAGATGACACCGCGGGTACATATATCCTAAAAAAACAATAATGACCGTAAAACGAAACACATTGAAAAATTCGCAAGGTATGGTAATGTGGTCGTGAAACTGGCAAACGCAAGGCACGGAATGCTGATGTTGCAGGTTCGAGTTCTGCCATTACATTAATATTTCTTTGTGTTCTCATTATATTATGTAGCATTTAAATTTATAAGAATATAATAGTTTACTCACATACAATCGTCAAATCCAAGCTTCAATAGTTAATCGGGTAAATAAAAGATAATTTGCTATCATTATCGGCTGTTATCAAGAACATTGCCAGCTAAAAAAGTAATAATCTATGATTAAATAAAACATAAAATTTTTGTAACCGAAATTTCTTTCGATTTTAATTTTTAATGTTTTTAAGCGGTAATGTGTCCATCTTAGCCCTCTGGGTTGGCAACGCATCTGCACTCTCTTTGTTGTTGCGAGTGTCTATAGGCGGTGGTGATCACTTACCATCAGGTGACCCACTTGCTTATTTGCCGTCCTATGTTGTATAAAAAAAAACTTGGACAAGGATGTTTGGAAATGATCCCGATTTGTATTGGCGATCCCTGGCTCCAAAGATTGTACACCTGCTGTGTTAAATTGATATTTTTTTTTAATATTTAAGATGTAAAATAACATTGTAATTTTGATTTATTTAAAAAATTACACCTCGTTGAGTTTCTTGCCGGTATCTTCTCATCAGACGTTTTTCCGAACCGGTGGTAAATTTTTTGACATTCATAAGTGCTACCTGTAAGCCTAATCTGAATAAAATATTTTGACTTTGACTTGACTTTGACTTTGACTAGTCTACACTAGTCTGCACTAGTATAATAAAGACGTAAACTTTGTTTGTTTGTTTGTATGTAGGGGGTAATCTCTAGAAGCACTGAACCGATTCCAAAAATTCTTTCACCAAAAGAAAGCTACACTATCCCTGACGGACGTAGGCTACTAATTCTTCGCGAACGAAGTCGCGCGCGTCCGCTAGTGTAAGATAAAAGATAAACATATTTAAAATGCGTGCCGGAAAAGTTGATGAAATATTTATCACCATTATCCTAAGAATGAAGATAATATTGCGATCGTTGGGTAAAATTAATAAATTCCAATTTAGCTTGCGCTGCCTGTTGAACAAAAGCTGGGCCTACATGCCGCAGAAAATAAGGCAGATTTTAGTTTAGTTCATTTATTCAGTCAATAAAAAAATCTTCTTGGTGTTGCGGGTGTCTATAGGCGGTGGTGATCACTTACCATCAGGTGACCCACTTGCTTGTTTACCTTCCTATTTCATTACAAAATACATTATAATTTGCATAGAATGTCAAATTACTACAAATGGCAATGCTGCCAGCCTTCTGGGCACCCTCCCTATTGGCGGCGATTTGGGACAATTTTTTTACCTTTAAGTTTAGAATAAGTTTGTATTGTTTTTTTTATTCTTAATTTGTAATTATTTAATATGAAAATAAATTCCATTTCTTGCTTGTTTAAAAAAAATAAAAAATAATTACTAGTTTTTATATTGAGATCGTTAAAATTACATAAAAAGCATTAAACAATAAAACTAAATTTTATAACCGAAATTTCTTTCGACTGTTTTGTTTTAAATGTTTTTAACATTCAAATTATTAAATTAAAATGCTATGTCATTGACAACACAAAGAAAAATTAGGGTCCTGCCATTACCCTATTTTTTTTGTGTTTCATTACATCGCATTTTAAAATAAAACTAAAACTAAATTAAGGTTGGAATGTGAGCATAATAAAAAATATTAAAGACTATTAAATACTAAAACTAAACAAAATAAATATGGTGTTTTTTATTAGTGACCCATCCCGCCTTAGCACGAGTACTACTTATCGGGACAAAAAGCACATAAAAAACTTCCTTATAAAAGTCTCTAAATGACATTGAAAACCGCATTAAAATCGATAGCGTGGTTTAGAAGAAGAAGGCGGCAGAGCATACACTATAAGGATTTAGGACAGACAGGGACGTATAGCGACTTTATTTTATACTATATAAAGAAAACGCAAAGAAGAAGAGGTATTCCATCTTAGCCCTCTGGTGTCTATAGGCGGTGGTGTTCACTTACCATCAGGTGACTCACTTGCTTGTTTGCCTTCCTATTTCATAAAAAAGAAGATTAAGTACATATTTTATACTGTATCAAATCTGTAATTTCGTGACAGTTATTTTCAATACAGAGTTTTTAATGTACATTCACAAGTCTCAATGTAAAATGGTTCTTGTGATGACGTGGGAAATTTAATTATTCACTTACCTTAAGTTTAGATAACTTTTTGTACGCATTGACTTCCACATTTTATTCACTAAATAAAGGGCCTATTACACTATACGGTATTCAGGCAGTCTTACTAAGATTTAGCATAGTGTAATATAAGAGTTAGCCTGTCTAATTAGATCGACCGAATGGGTTCGGCCGCGCTTACTTGCTTACTAAGACTGTCTGAATACCGCGTAGTGTAATAAGCCCTTAACAAATGATAAGAAAATCCCACTGCTGCCACTAAAAAAAAACAAAACGATATCGGCCATCGGCAAGTGCGATAATTTTCGGTAATTCCCCATACCATAGAGTGCTTAGGTGGAGTTGGGCAGGGTTGCCAGGCTGATGAATAATATTTATACTACTTAAATAATTTTCTATTGCACTTCTAATGTTTTATCTTTAAAATAATGTTTATTATAGCCTTGTTTTATTTTACCATCTGAAACGCGGAGGTTGGGATCTTTACGTTACCCCACTTGACTTTCAACCGAGCCCTTTTCCAAAGAAACTAACAATATTTTAAATTTTTTGATTCGTAATCATTTTGCTTTAAAGTAATTTAATTTAACTTATTTATTTCAGAAAAACCCAGGGTTATGACAGGAGTCCTGCCATAACCCTAGATTTGTGTTGTCATTACATAGAGCATTTTAAATTAATAATTTGAATATTTACTATTACAAAATAAAAATTGATAGAAATTTCGGTTGTAAAAATTTCTAAATAATTTTAAATCACAATAACATTAAGTGTCAGTTTACTGCAAACAAATATGGATCTTGTTATCTGACAATAAAATATTAAATCATTCATTTTCAAAAATATTAATAATTTCAAATAGTTACCAAATGAAATATGCCACCGTGGAAGGCAGACGGACGGTCGAAGTCGCACTATAAAGCACTACAAACGTCTGTAAAAAGAGAGACTGTTGTCATTAAATAGCATTTTAATTTAATAATTTGAATGTTTAACATTTAAAAATAAAAATCGAAAGAAAAAAGAGGATAGTTGTGTAAAATAGTCCATCTTTTTCGGGTGACGTCACACGCTGGTGACACTTGTCTATTGCAGCAGTGTAGTGTTAATAACAGCCGGAAGATGGCGGAGGCATGTAAGCCTGAGTGCGGACGTGACGAGCCCTCGCTGCACCTAAGACTAGACACTCCAGACTGGCAATACTTCAATTATAGCTCGTTAAAAATAATAATCTATACATATACAACAACAACAACAACAACAACAAATACTCTTTATTGATTCACAGAAGTAAACAAAATACAAGAACACACAAAGGGCACCTATTCTGGGTTCATGCGAGATTCATCTCGCACGAGAATAACTGTCAAATCCCAAGGAAATCTGTCATTTTTGACGTATGTGGCATGCGAGATAGCGTCTCGCATGACCCGAGAATTGGGGTCCAGGGCCCCTATTCTGGGTTCATGCGAGATTCATCTCGCACGAGAATAACTGTCAAATCCCAAGGAAATCTGTCATTTTTGACGTATGTGGCATGCGAGATAGCGTCTCGCATGACCCGAGAATTGGGGTCCAGGGCCCCTATTCTGGGTTCATGCGAGATTCATCTCGCACGAGAATAACTGTCAAATCCCAAGGAAATCTGTCGTTTTTGACGTATGTGGCATGCGAGATAGCGTCTCGCATGACCCGAGAATTGGGGTCCAGGGAAATTTTACATGGGATTCAACAGGCGTATACTAAGATCGTTGAGACAAATATGTTTGTACGCGCATCACGTAAACACCGCTGTACGGATTTGGGTGGAATTTTCACAGATCTATTTAAATAAGTCCAGAATAGGACTTAAGCTATAAAAAAATGAAGAAAGGGGAGAAGGGGGAAAAATAGCGGGGTGTCGTTTGTATGAAAAAAGTTATAAGATTGTTCTAGAATCATGAAACTCAGAATTCATACTTATTATTAATCTACACTAATATAATAAAGAGGTAAACTTTGTTTGTTTCTATGTAAGTAGGGGGTAATATATAGTTTATATAAAATAGGAAGAAGAAGAATTCTATTGTTTATATTTACGTTCATAGAATGTAAATATAAACAAAAATAATGCATAACCCTAAAACTTAAGGCTTAAAATGAAGTAGCATAGAGTAAAGTCGCTATCCATTCCTGTCTGTTCATAATCCGTCCAGCGTTTATTTAGCCGCCTTCTTCTAGACCACCCAACGGATTTTATACGGTTCTCACTGTCAGTTAGAAAAATTACTTCGGAAGGTGTGAGCGACGTAATTGTTATTTTAATATAATTTGTTTATTTTTTATGTATGTAAAAGCGAAAGGACCCGCGGGGTGTGCAAAGCGCACGGGGGCGGTCCGCCGAGACTTTACCACAGAATAAATAATAGTACTAACGTACAGAAACTTCTCTTTTTCGACCACCATTAAACGAATTCCAACTTTATGATCAGGCACAAAAAGTTCGTATTACTTCATAAACATTCACCAGGCGGCATGCGTCAAAAGATAGGCGCCGCCCGCGCCCGCCTTCCACCCGCAATGCCCTGGCGCACCGCTAGGGTTGGGCTGCTTACTGTAATACTATCAACGCGCGACACAACCTACTGTGATTAACCTATACCATAGGTAATGCGGCGAGCGCACAGACCTACAGTGCGGAGTGGAACCCCCGTGGCTGAAGTATCCAGTCTACCTCACTCATCTATGTCAGACATCTCCATTGCCACGCTATTACGTTTCTGCTCGAACACGTCTCTTTTATTGGGGCACTAGGTGCAGCACTCGGCGTTGCTTGCTTTATCTTTTAGTGTTAGCCTGTTGCTGGTTGCAGAATGAATGCCGGCTTTACCGGGGTACTATAATCGACTACAAAAAACGTATTAATTTTTGTACCTTACTTCAATTAATGTCCAGAAATCTATACCATACTGTCACAGAATACCGGCGTGAAGTAGTAGCTTGCTACTGCGCATCGTGTCACACCTATGCATTCGATAAAATCATACATAATTAAATTTTGTAACCGAAATTTCTTTCGATTTTTAATTTAGATGTTTTTAACATTCAAATTATGAAATTAAAATTGTAATGACAAGACAAAGAAAAATTAGGGCAATGGCAGGACTTGAACCTGCAACATCAGCATTCCGTGCCTTGCGTTTTCCAGTTTCGCCACACTGCCGCTGCCCTACCCTGCGAATTTTTCAATGTGCTTCGTCTTACGGTCATTACATTATTGCATTTCAAATTCGCAGGGTAGGGCAGCGGCAGTGTGGCGAAACTGGAAAACGCAAGGCACGGAATGCTGATGTTGCAGGTTCAAGTCCTGCCATTGCCCTAATTTTTCTTTGTGTTGTCATTACAATTTTAATTTCATACATAATTGTTAAATTTTATTATATTGAAAACTTTTTGTTGTAGGTATGTTGCTACAAAACACTTCGTGCTGAATCCAACTCGCAGTATCCAAAATTCGCAATCCAAAATTATCAAACTGATGTACCTACTTGTACGTAATAGTATATTACGAGTATGTTAGTCGTCACCTCCAATAGTATATGCGCTCCGAGGCACGATATAAAGGCGCAGCGTGTCGCCGTGCGCTATGCGTGCCGCGCGGCGTGCGGCGCATGCCGATAGCGGTACAGCGACCACGCTGCAGGCATCGCGGACAGTGCCCGCTCCGGGGCGCGGCGTGTCGCCGTGCGCTATGCGTGCCGCGCGGCGTGCGGCGCGTGCCGATAGCGGTACAGCGACCACGCTGCGGGCAGCGCGGACAGTGCCCGCTCCGGGGCGCGGCGTGTCGCCGTGCGCTATGCGTGCCGCGCGGCGTGCGGCGCGTGCCGATAGCGGTACAGCGACCACGCTGCGGGCAGCGCGGACAGTGCCCGCTCCGGGGCGCGGCGTGTCGCCGTGCGCTATGCGTGCCGCGCGGCGTGCGGCGCATGCCGATAGCGGTACAGCGACCACGCTGCGGGCAGCGCGGACAGTGCCCGCTCCGGGGCGCGGCGTGTCGCCGTGCGCTATGCGTGCCGCGCGGCGTGCGGCGCGTGCCGATAGCGGTACAGCGACCACGCTGCGGGCAGCGCGGACAGTGCCCGCTCCGGGGCGCGGCGTGTCGCCGTGCGCTATGCGTGCCGCGCGGCGTGCGGCGCGTGCCGATAGCGGTACAGCGACCACGCTGCGGGCAGCGCGGACAGTGCCCGCTCCGGGGCGCGGCGTGAGGCGCGGCGTGTCGCCGTGCGCTATGCGTGCCGCGCGGCGTGCGGCGCATGCCGATAGATTAGCATAAAGGGCGGTCACTTTTAGTAATTTATGTGAAAATAGTGATCCCGAAGGCAACATACATACAGCGGCAGTTGGTTAAAAGTAGCGGTTTAATTAATTTTGATATGGAATAGACGTCCGCAACCTACTAGTGTCACTAGTGAATCTATTAGTGATTTTTTTTATCAATCCAAGGATCTTTTTAAACGAAGTAAATCAACCTAAGTTGTTTTTTAATGAAATAGGAAGGCAAAGATCCAAGTGGATCACCTGATGGTAAGTGATCACCACCGTCTATAGACACCAGCAACAATAACGAGAGTGCAGATGCGTTGCCAACCCAGAGGGCTAAGATGGAATACCTCTTGTGCAGTAGTTACACCGGCTGTCTTGCCCTCCACTCCGGAACACAACAGTGCAAGCACTGCTGCTTAGCGGCAGGATTAGCGAGCAAGATGGTGGTAGCGATCCGGACGGACCTTGCACAAGGTCTTACCACCCGCATATTTTCTCTCGTATTAAGTAAATAATTGTTTTTCTTTGCTCTATGCTTTAATCCTCACTGTCCATTGTTTTCAACAATGGCATGGTCGCCCCACTTACAGGGAAATTAATAAAACTAATGCACATACCGCATTCAACTTAATCCCTATACCCATAAAGTTCAAATCGCTTTAACTCGTATTTCCACTTTGCGAATCGTCGATACCTCAACTCTACCTTTGAATTTGAGCTTGCTGTTCTGGTAACAAGGTACAGTTTCGTTCGACGATGGTGTTTCTATAAAGACCGACCAATGGTAAAACGAGACAAGTGCAAATTTCGACTTTTCGATTTTGGATTTTTGCAGTTGGATAACAAGGTTTGTTTTTGGTGGAATTGGAAAGGAAATAAGTTTCTTTTTGATATTCCGCGGTAATATGAAGTAGGGGTCAAATTTCTATGAAATGAAGAGGCTAAATGGGGCTGAATGGAATTTCCTATAAATGGGTTAGTGGGTTCTGTTCCCGGTGGAACCTTTTTGTCGAAGGCACCTACATTCCGGATGCGGAAATGAGAAATGGAATCGAAGGGAAGTTTTTGAGTGTTTTTTTTTTAAACAACACAGGAAGGCACACGAGCAAGTCACCTGATGGTACCTAAGTGATCACCAATGCCCATAGAAATCCGCAACACCAAGGAGATTGCAGATGCGTTGCCAACCCAGAGGACTAAGATAGAATACCTCTTGTGCCAGTAATTGCACCGGCTGTCTTGCTCTCCACGCCGGAACACAAGGAAGCACTGCTGGTTAGCGGCAGGATTAGCGAGCAAGATGGTGGTAGCGATCCGAACGAACCTTGTACAAGGTTCTATGGGCGCTATAAAAAAATAAATAATAAAATGCATTTATTTCAGACCAGAGATCCATATTTTGTTAGTAACAATGCCTTAACCTATTTTTAGTACTTAGTGCAAATAAAATAAAATATAAAATAAAAACTTGAAACGATTATAAAGCAAGCCTCAGACCGCATGGCTGCTGACCCCACGTATATACCATGTCACCAGTGTCACTAGACCAAAGTGACCTCAAGTGTTGGTGGTTAGAATTGAGTGCAACCCGGTCCAATGACGAACGATCCGACTGTCAAACCGGTCAGCTATAACGGACAGGAGGCTGTTCCGGCTGTCGCGCACCCGCTGCAGCATAGCCGCGCAACGCGCGCGCAGAATGGCGGGCATCCCGGACACGCGCGCATGCGCGAACATTGCCGGCGTTGACGTATATATATGTCTTTGAAAAGGTTAAGCTATTTTTTGGTTGACAGTGAACCTTTCTGTCAAAAGTCCCTATTTAAATGACAGTGAAAACCGTATCTAAATCCGTTGCGTGGTTTAGAAGGAGTAGGCGGCCGAAGATATAAGGACATACACAATGATATTATAATACATGGATGTACAGTGTCATACTAAATGACAGCAGAAAAACTGCCCGACATGAGAATACAGGTTGACGCCAATGTTACAATAGTATTTTATGCGACTGTTGCATAATGAGGGGTCTTAAAACACGAGTGTGGTTTTATGAAACGAGCATTAGCGAGTTTCATAATAGGATCACACGAGTGTTTTAAGACCTAATTATGTACAGTTGCATACATTACTTTATCTACACACATATCATTAAGTACTCTATGATGGGTTCAGAAGTCATAGGGCAATGACCTGCATTGCTACTAGCTACTAGTGCTAGGTACCTATTAAATATCTATAGACTGTACACATTAAAATAATGTAATAAAAAATGAATTTGAACAAATATAGAAACAAATTAGAAAAATTCTTATAATAATATTGGTTGTTATAATGCTGGTCATTGCCTACGGTTTCTGAACGCATTATAGAGCATTTATGATATATGTGTAGATAAATGCTAATTATTAGTTCACCATTTACAGTAATTGGATTAACAACTTTACGTCTAACTGCATAAAATAATAATTTAGTAAGTTTCGTTGCAAATAGGTTTTTTAACAAAATAATAGTATTTATTGACAGCGGCGCCGTCGGTCCGACAGAGTGACAGCGCGAGCGATTGTCGATTTGTTGTACTTTTGTTCGACTTTTGATGCTTCCATATTTTAAAAGCTGACTAGATCCATTATTTATAGGTCAGTGACTTTGACTAAACATAATTTACCTTTAAATTGTAATGACAACACAAAGAAAAATTAGGGCAATGGCAGGACTTGAACCTGCAACATCAGCATTCCGTCCCTTGCGTTTTCCAGTTTCGCCACACTGCCTCTGCCATGACACCGTAAGACGAAGCACATTGAAAAATTCGCAGGGTATGGCAGAGGCAGTGTGGCGAAACTGGAAAACGCAAGGCACGGAATGCTGATGTTGCAGGTTCATTGCCCTAATTTTTCTTTGTGTTGTCATTGCAATTTAAATTTAATAATTTGAATGTAAAAACATTTAAAAATAAAATCGAAAGAAAATTAGGTTACAAAAATTTAATAATTTACCTTTTTTTAGACTTTCCTAAGAGCCCCCTATTAGCTCATAATGGATTATTCTCTCATACCTAACAATCTGTATAAATACTAATAGTATTTATCCTAATTTCTAACCGTCAGTCACAAGGGTCAGCCGTCAGTCAGTCAGTCAGGTCGTCAGGTCGTCGAGCAGTCGCCGCCGCTGCCGGAGTGCAGAGCTGTGTAGCAGCACACAGCCATCCGTGGAGACGAACGTTAATTGTTAGAATATTTCCTTTTTTCATAACAGTAATGTGCATATAACTAGGTATACCTAACAAAACTAAAATTTAATAAAAGCAACTATAATTAAAATTAAATGCTACGTAATGACAACACAAAGAAAAATCCAGGGCAATGGCAGGACTTGGACCTGCAACCGCAGCATTCCGTGCCGTGCGTTTGCTTTTTGAATCTTTTAATGTGCTTCGCTTTGGTTAACATTAAAAAATAAAAATCCAAAGAAAATTATTTTACAAACATTTAATTAGAACTCAATTAAAACGATGTACAAGATATTTATTTGTCGATCACGTGACTGCCACCATTCACACATTCAACACTTCGTGCACTTATGCTTATGGTTTTCGAAGCATTTCGGGGTTTCATTATTCCTGGCATCTTGATTTGGCACAAGAAACGGACTAGAAAAATATGGATGTCTGGCAGAATTTGAATCAGCATTCGCCATTCCATGCCACGCGTTAACAAATTACGCTACAAAAACCACTGCCAGAAACTGTGAATTTTTTGATGTGTTTCGTTTTACAGTAAATACTAGGTGTAACTACCCTCGGTTTCATCTATGAGAATCTTTTGTAATTATATTATTCAGAAACATCAGAAGTTGTTTCGTGTGAAAGCGGAGGAGGGTGGGTTTTTGCATGAACATATATGTGTCACATAGACGCAGCTATTTTGCACGAGCCCGGCACTGGTTTCGCGGAGTAGCAAGGTAATTTGTTCCAGTTTGTTGATATGGACCTCCGCAAAGTAACGCCTGAATCTATTAATTACATCAGAAAAGATTGAAACCCAGAAAAGTTCGGAAGAATATAATTATAATAAATATGAAACATCATCTACTCCACTCCTTTTTTGTTCCCATTTCATCATCCCTAAGGGTCTGTTTAAGTGTTAGAGCGGGACGGCAAGCAACAAGCGACGGGTGCGAGGGAGACGGGAGACGAATACGAGGGTGCGAATTATAATAGGAATAGCTGAAATTCGATCTTGGATGCTGACCGACTGCGTAAAAGGCAGTGTGTGTTTTATTAAATTTAAATACAATGACAACACAAAGAAAAATTAGGGTAATGGAAGGACTCGAACCTGCAACATCAGCATTCTGTTTCTTGCGTTTGCCAGTTTCGCCACATTACCGCTACCATACCCTGCGATTTTTTCAAAGTGTTTCGTTTTTACGGTCATTACATTATTAAGGTGTCAATTAAATTGGAGGTTTAGAGTATGTAGTAGTAGTCTCTTTTTGGCACATTGTATTGCCATTTAAAGTAAAGAGATCAGCTAATAAAATGTCACTTTCAATTTTATTACCCTAAAGAAGAAAATGAATAAATTATTTTATCTATACACATATCATTATCGCTCTATAATGCGTTCAGAAACCGTAGGAAATGATCAGCATTATTACAACCAATGTTGTTATAAGAATTTTCTTGTCTGTGGTGTAAATCTGTACTTCAATGTTCATCGCATTTCCGATATCTCTAACGTTATGAATTTAAATTTGAAACAGCTGTCAAAGTTCTAGTGGGTCTCTGTTCTAGTATCCATAGATATAAAAACAGTTATCGATACTTAACGTCAATCCAGTACGTTTTTAATATAAACCGCACGACATTTGATCTCGAGTGACATGAGAATAGGGACTTCATTCATTTGTCTATGATTTAAAAAACGTTTGGTTTGACGGATGGATCGAATTGCCGCCATTACTGTTGTCATTCGTTTGTTGGTTTTTTGTTGTTACGGTTTTTTGCAGTTATGATATGTCTGTAGATAATAGTATTTTATCTACACACATATCATAAAGGCTAAATAACGCGTTCAAAAACCCTAGGAAATGACCAGCATTATTACAACCAATGTTATTATAAGAATTTTCTTGTCTGTGGTAGTAGGTAAATCTGTTCTTTATTGGTCATCACATTACCGATATCTCGTGACTGTTCGTGACGTTATGAATTTAAATTTGGAACAGCTGGCCTCTCATTATATAGCAGTTGCATAAAATACTATTATGCAACTGCTATATAATGAGAGACCTTAAAACACGAGTGTGGTTTTATGAAACGAGCGTCAGCGAGTTTCATAATAGGATCACACGAGTGTTTTAAGGTCTAATTATATACAGTTGCATACATTACTTTATCTAAACACATATCATAAGTACTCTATGATGGGTTCAGAAGCCATAGGGCAATGACCTGCATTGCTACTAGCTACTAGTGCTAGGTACCTATTAAATATCTATAGACTGTACACATTAAAATAATGTAATAAAAAATTAGTTTGAACAAATATAGAAACAAATTAGAAAAATTCTCATAATGATATTGGTTGTTATAATGCTGGTCATTGCCTACAGTTTCTGAACGCATTTTAGAGCATTTATGATATAGTGTAGATAAAAAGAATTGATTACAATAAATAGCACAGCAAGCTTTAGGCATATTGATTAAACTGGCACTAGGTACATAGGTATAGTTTACTTCTTTAGGTATTTAAAATAAGGTAAACAAAAAAGTCACTTGACTCGCCAAATGAACCAATCAAATCAATCTTTTGGGTCTCCACAGATCCAAAAGATTGAATTGGTTGGTTAATTTCCCGAGTCACGTGACTATTTTGTTTACCTTATTTTAAGTACATAATAGTATTTTATGCAACTGCTATATAATGAGAGGCCTTAAAACACGAGTGTGGTTTTATGAAACGAGCATCAACGAATTTCATAATAGGATCACACGAGTGTTTTAAGGCCTAATTATATACAGTTGCATACATTACTTTATCTACACACATATCATAACTGCAAAAAACCGTAACAGCAAAATACCAAAAACGAATGACAACTAATGGCGGCCATGTATATTAAAAAGGTACTCTGTGATTCGATCTATCCGTCAAGACGTACGTTTTTTTAAACCATAGACGAACGAATGAAGTCCCTATTGTCATGTCACTCGAGATCAAATGTCGTGCGTTTAAATTAAAAAAACATACTGAGTTGACGTTTCGTATCGATAACTGTTTTAATATCTGTGGATACTAGAATAGAGACCAACTTGAATTTTGACAGCTGTTCCAAATTTAAATTCATAACGTCACGAGCAGTCACGAGATATCGGTAATGTGATGACCAATAAAGAACAGATTTACCTACTACCACAGACAAGAAAATTCTTATAATAACATTGGTTGTAATAATGCTGGTCATTTCGTAGGGTTTTTGAACGCGTTATTTAGCCTTTATGATATGTGTGTAGATAAAGAAATAAACTATACTTCTACTCTTTCTGTGCTATACTATTTCTATGAATAAAACCGCTGTCACCGCGCCGCCTTACGACAGTTACTTGCCTGTCGTCTAAACTGTCGCCGCATCCTGTGAACTGTCCCCCAAATTGGTCCAATACGGCATCTGTCACGCCGTCGCCAAGAGACAAGTTTTGCAGATATCCTAAGTAAAATTGATGTATTTGAAACAGGGATTGTACCTATTACGATATCCTAAATATATCGATATTTGAAACAAAATATCGATAACAGAATCGATATCTGGATTAAATATCGATATTTATATCACTAACTCGAGTATTGGTACCTATAAATTTATATACATAAATATATATTTGTTATGAAATTGAAAGGGAAATAAGCAAGTGGGTTACCTGATGGTAGGTGATCACGACCACCTATAGACACCCGCAACACCAAGGAGATTGCAGATGCATTCCCAACCCAGAGGGCTAAGTTGAAATGCCTCTTTTGCCAGTAATTGCACCGGCTGTCTTGCTCTCCACGCCGGAACACAACAAGGCCAAGCACTGTTGCTCAGCGGCAGGATTAGCGAGCAAGATGGTGGTGGCGATCCGGACGGACCTTGCACTTTTGACCTTACGTGTGTATTTATCTGTACATAAAAGTATGTATATCCTACGTCTAATATTATTAGACATTAGATATTAGTACAAGCTTAGCTTAGTTTTGGATCAGGGCAATTACTTTGAAATGTGAATATTCTTATTCGACACTAGTGGACGCCCGCGACTTCGTTCGCGTGGAATTAGTAGCCCATGTCCGTCAGGGATAGTGTAGCTTTCAATCTGTGAAAGAATTTTTGAAATCGGTTCAGTAGTTCTAGAGATTACCCCCTACATACAAACAAATAAAGTTGATCTCTATTATATTACCAGAGATTATCCCCTACATACAGAGAAACTAACAAACAAACAAAGTTTACCTCTTTATATTAGTGTAGATTAATAATGAGTATGAATTCGGAGTTTCATGCTTCCAGAACAATCTTATAACTTTTTTCCATACAAACTGCACCCCCCTCATTTTTCCCCCTTTCTCCCCCTTTTTTCCAATTTTTTATAGCCTAAGTCCTATTCTAGACTTATTTAAGTAGATCTGTGAAAATTCCATCACAAATCCGTTCAGCGGTTTTTACGTGATGCGCGTACAAACATTTTTGTCTCAATGATTTTATTATATGTATCATCATCATCATCTCAGCCACAAGAAGTCCACTGTTGGACATAGGCCTCCTCCATGGATTTCCAAAGTGACCGGTTGGAAGCAGCATGCAACCAGCGCCTTCCTGCCACCTGTATGAGGTCATCGGACCATCTTGTGGCTGGTCGTCCTACGTTGCGCTTGCCAAATTATATGTATAGATTAGTGTAATTAAAGCGTATATCATCAAAACTCGCAGACACTAGAAGATGAGCATTTTCATAAGTAAGTATCATAATAAAGAATTTATATTTTTCATAACCGTTTTATATCTGTGACACGTGCCGCCATTTTATTGGCGCAGTTTAATGACGATGCCGTATTCTTTGGCATTGCAGATTCATGTGATCCTTGGATGATGAACTGAAGTATGGATATAACCTAAGTACATGTCTGACAAAACAAGCAAGTGGGTCACCTGATGGTCAGTGATTACCACCGCCAACAGACACCCGCAACAACAAGGAGATTGCAGACGCGTTTCCAACCCAGATTACTAAGATGGAATGCCTCTTGTGCCAGTAATTTCACCGGCTGTCTTGCTCTCCATGCCGGAACAAACGCTGTTTAGCGGCGGGATTAGTGAGCAAGATGGTGGTAGCGATCTCGACGGACCTTGCTCAAGGTCCTACCACCCGCAAAACACGTAATTTACATACATACAGACTTATAACAGGTACTTTAAAACACAACACCCTCTTTTCGTTGCGTCGGTAAAACATATAGGCTGTTTGAAAGACGAAATTCGCCCGTAATGCTACGAAGTTCTACGAAATGTAATTAGTGCTACGAACGCCCGAGGCTCGTAGACGTGCTACGGCGTAGGAGGAATACTGCCGGGAAAGACTTTATGACGAATTCTTGCGGAGTATTTATCATAATATATCATTATTAATCCTAAATATATTATTAATGCGAAAATATTGATGTTTGGATGTTTAGTTCAGTGAAGTTTATTTATTTAGTCAATATAAAATTACATTATAAATTGCATACAAATGTCAAATTATCCGTTTTTATCTTGACATCGTCAAAATTACATAAAAAGCATTAATTAAACATTAAAGCTAAAACAAAATTAAGATTAGTATGTCAACATAATAAAATAAAAATATAAATAAGCATTATCCACTAAAATTGAGTCAAAATAAAAATTGGAATGTCAACGTGAAAATTCCCTAACAGGGATCGTTTTAACAAAATTAAATAAAAAAGATAGATAAGATAAGATAAGATAATTTATTCATAAAAACTTTAAATTACATGAAAACATAATTAATACAGAAACTTACTTACAATCTATGTAACACGTTTGCCTGAACTAGGAGATCCTGTGTTTCAGGCTAGAAGTGCTAACAAAAAACATACAAAATCTTATAAATACACATTCCGTACTGGTGGCGCATCAGTAAACATTTTGGTTTTTTAAATTTAAATAATAACTAAAATTAACAATGTATAAAAACTTATAATAAAATACAACTATTAATTACTTTAACACAACAAGCAAATTTTCTGTATCATCATAGGTCATAGTTTGGAGAGCTTGTTGCAGAGTTTTCTTACAATTACTATAGTTTAGAGGATAGATAGATAGAAAAAGAAAGAAGTAAAATTAAAAATGTCAATTTATACTGACAAAAACTAAATAAAAATGTCTAAATC